>LOJH01018024.1:0-21663 GCA_001685095.1 Ellobius talpinus
TAACTTATGGAGATCTCTGTGTGATTTTCTTTGGGGCATGCCAGCTGTGGGGTATTGGGCAGGACAGAAACTCCAACAAGCAGGCCCCTCATGTTACAGGAAGTGGTCCAGCAGTAGAGCAAGAAAGGACAGTGGGAAGGTTGGCATGACAAGGCACATTACATACATATCTGCATGAAACTCGGCATGATGGACATGCCTTTGATCCACTCACCTGGGAGGCTGAGTCAGCCAGAGAGTCATGAGTTCAAGGATGGCCTGCACTACTATTAAAAAATGAAAGTACAAAAATATCAAAGTGAAGCCCATCATTCTGTATAATTAATATATACTAATTTTTTTTTTAAAGAGAGATGGTTCTTCTAGTGCAGAATAGTACAGAGAAGGTAGACTGAAGACCGGCCATGCGCCCTGCCTGACATCCCTCACAACACTGCTTTTAGTGCTGTAGTTCCTTGCCTCTTCCCTGGGTTCTGTTTGCCAATTGGCCACACACAGGGCCCTCCTTTGTGACCTGCTCTATGTACTCTGCATCCTCTTCCTTCCTCTCTTAAGCTGAGCCTGTAGGAAGCCCCCCATCACATCCCATGATGCTCTCCTCATCTCAGATTCATTTCCTTCCTCTCTTAAGCCTAGCCTGCAGGAAGCCTCCATCACATCCCATGATACTCTCCTCATCTCCGACTCTGCACATGCATTTTTGGTCAGGATTCTTACCATTTTCTCTGTGCTTTATTGAGCCGTAAATCTTACATGTTTGGGATGAGACAGACGATAACTGTAAAAGGTAAAAATAACAACCAAAATAAAAATGAGCAAACCACAAAACTGGGTTTGCGTAGACATCACTGTGGTTGTGGTCTATGCAGAGCTTTGGAATGTTTCCCAGGTGGCAGTGCCTTCTTGTCCTGGCATCACCATCCAACCTTCCTCAAGGACAGACTTCTAGTAGCAAAACAAAGATTTTCCCCCCCCTGCATAGCCACCAGCGTAGACTTCCAGGGCTTGCATGGAGCTCTGCAGTAGAGCCCTCGCCTAGTACACACGAGGTCCTGGTCCCAACCCCAGAACTGCAAAGAAGACAAATTCTTTCGTAGTTTAGTTTATTCCCCTTTGGTATATCTTTTTTCCCCCAATAAAACCCTTTTGTTAGGGTAAAAGCAGCATTTGCATGCTTTTAAAAGTTAGGGAACAACATAGCTAGAGCAAGGAAAGGATATGTGGGGGGAGAGGGCACTTAATGGGCACCAGGATGCAGCTGGAGAGACATAACTGAGAACAGCCAACTGATTATTTGGAATTAGACAATGGGAAGGAGTTTTGAATATTTTTAGTATAAAGAAATGATATGTAGCTATGTATGGTGATGCGTACCTGTGACCCTCGCACTTGAGAAGAGTGAGGAAGATAGCAAATTCAAAGCCATCCTGCCTAGTCTATATAGTAAGACTCTGTCTCAGAATAGAATAAAATATAATGGAAAAGATGTATGCCTCAGGGTTTTTTTATAACTTGCTAATTATACTGATAGGATCATTAAACATATTGAAATGCCTTGTTTCATAACCCATAACTATGTAATTTGTGTGCCTGTGTAAAACAGGTTAATAAGGCTAGGGAAATGGCTTAGCAGTGAAAAGCGCTTGCTGCTTGTGCTGCCTAGTTTTATGTCAACGTGATACTAGCTAGAATCAGTTTAGAATAGGAACCTCAATTGAGAAAATGACCCCTACACACACACCAAATCTGTGCCTGTGGTCAAGCCTGCAATGTTTTTGTTTGTGTGTTTGTTTTTAATTGGTGATTGATGAGGGAAGGCCCAGCTCACTGGATGGTTCCACCCCTGGACTGGTAGTCCTGGGTGCTATAAGAAAGCCATGGGGAGCGAACCTGTAAGCAGCACCCCTCCATGGCCTTTGCATCAGCTCCTGCCTCCAGGTTGCTGCCCTTAATTCTCTGGATGCTGGACTATAAGCTGTAAGATGAAATAAACCCTTTCCTTCCCAAGTTGCTTTTGGTCACAGTGTTCTGTTGCAGTAATAGAAACCCTAAGACTTTGTTCTTGCAGAGAAACCTGGGCTCAGTTCCTAGCACCTATCAGGGATTTTACAAGCACCTGTAACTACAATTTCAGGAGACCCAGCAGCCTCTTCAGGCTTCCACAGTCATCTGCACACATATGACGCACATACATATGCTCAGGCACACATATACACGTAAATAAATCTATAAAATATGCTAATGATAGTCTTTTTTTAAGTTAGGTGGTGGCACATGCCTTTAATCCCAGCACTCTGTAGGCAGAGGCACGCAGATCTCTGATTTCGAGGCCAGCCTGGTCTACAAGAGCTAGTTTCAGGACAGGCTCCAAAGCTACAGAGAAACCCTGTTGAACACCTCCCCTCAAAAAAATAATAGTAATTATAAACAGGAATTTCCTCAGTTGTTCTCGACACATCCAGTGTGGTTCCCTTATCTTCCCTGGATGTAGTGACATTTTCTTACCCATGATTCCTAGTCATCCTTCTGCTACTGTGACAAAACCCCCCAAGATATTCAGTGTTGAGGAGGAAAAGCTTATTTCAGCTCCATTTTCAGAAGTCTCAAGTCCATGGCCACTCTGGGTCTGTGGTAAGGCCAGATATGTGTTTTGAAAGATCAAGAGAGAAGATGAAGCCAAGATCAAGAGAGGAATAACTAGCCACCCAGCTTCCCCTGACCACCACACCTTCCTCCATTTCTGCCCTGCCCACCTGGTAAAGGTTCTACCATGTCTCCATGTCACTGCAGGCTGGGGCTTCAGTATTGGCCTCTAGGGGGATAGCTAAGGTCCAGATGATGGTCCTGACTTCTGAGAGGGGTGGCTGCAGTGTGGCAGAACATTCTGCCTTCTGTATTCACGTTGGCGGCATTTGGTGTGCCCTTTCATATCCGTGTTGCCTGCAGCCTGGACATTAGATCTAGCGGCACTGTAAGTGTAGGGTATGTGCTGGCATACATGGAGGTGGCGCGCGTTTCTTATTGCACTGCATGAGGATGCAGTGATCCTGAGTTAGCCTACCCCACCTTGAGACTCCAGCTTCTACTTGCACGAGAAGGTATTGTGTACCGTGTTACCCTGACAGCCCTGTGAGTCACTTTAACGCCTGTGCATCTGGGTTAGCCCAGAGTTTTATTTGCCTTTTTCTTCTCTTGTTGAGAGAAAAACTGTGTGCCTCGTTCAGCACATCATCAGCACATCATTGAGCATTCTTTGGTATCTTGTGTCTCTGTGTGGAAATGAACCCACCTAGTAATTGTGGATGCTCTCAAAGTCACATACTCTGAGCACTGAGTTTATTTGCTTGACTTGCTGATGACCTTACCTTCTGCTGCTTGTCAGACCAATGCCATTTTCTGAAAACATCCCAGGGGTTGAAGAGGTGACTCAGTGGTTAAGAATGCATACTACTCCTATAAGACCTGAGTTCCCAGCGCCCACATCATGGCTCACAACCACCTGTAACTCCAGCCAGGTGGATTCAGCGCCCTCTTCTGGTCTCCATTGGCATCAACACTTGTGTACAAAACCCCACACAGACATCCTCATAATTTAGAATAACAATAAAAAAATCTTAAAAGTGTCTCATTATATCCATTCATCATCTGATTTGCTGATGTGTGCCTGGAACTATATCTTGCATTCCTGAACTTTTGAATGGTTGAACATGACACTTCTGTTGTATTTGATTGGTAGTTTGAGTATAGAGTTTTGTGTGGAGTGTAAGGACAAGAGAGCCACTGAGGCAGAGTGGGCCATACAGCCTTTGATATTATTTTGGCTAAGTCTCAGTTTACCTGACTGCAAAATGGGGATGAAAATATCTTTTTAGGTTGGGTTCCCTGGAAAACTGATCAGGAAGTATACTGAGGAGGGCCCTTGGTGAAGAAGCAGGCATGGACTGGGCTATAGATACATGCGTACCTAAGCTGGTCCCACCAACAACATCCCCAACTGAAGTAAGTGGCCATTGAGACTCCTGCAGAGGACTGGTTGGCTACCAGTTCTCTCAGCTGTTGGGAAATGAGTGCCGTGATGCCTGAGAGGGTAGTTGGGGCAAAGTAGTTGCCATGCGGGGGACCTACATAAGTAAGACCCTGGCAAACAGCAATTTAAAAAGAAAGGAGACTGTGTTTATTTTCTAATTGTGTCCAGGTTTGTTAATGGGCCTGCTGTAGATGCTATGTTTGGAAATACAGTTATCCCCCATTTCCGTGGGTTCAGTCAGCCACAGTGGGGAAGAATTCCAGAACATTCTAAAAACCAATACTTGAAACTACTGAGCACCATGCTGAATCTAATTTAAAGGAAGTACATGGGAATGGCCTGGTCTAGCCTCTGCTATCCCCTGGACCGTCAGTCCTGCCCCAGCACTGTTTTTGAGCATACAGTTCATGTGCTCTGTGGTTAGTACTGTGGTGGCTGTCTCAACTCCTGTCACTCACCTTTGTGTCCATGTGACCAAAAGACCTCCCAGAGCCACTGGAAGAAGAGGGGAAGATTTGTTTGGTTCACAATTTCATCCATAGCCGTTGGCCCTGTGCTCTTAGGCAGAGCATCAGGGCAGCAGGAGCATGTGGGGAGAAGTGCTCACTCCCTGGCCAACCAGAAAGCAGAGAGAGCTTATGGGAAATAGTGGTATGTTTTAAGGGCCTGCCCCAGAAACCTGTCCTCCATTTATTCCGTACTTAAAATTCTCCCCCAAATAGTGCTCTGTCTGGAGAGCAAGTAATCAAAACACAGGGCCCACTCCAGTCACTTCAGATCTAATCCACCGTGTAGTAGACTTCCAGAGCTCCATTTTCTTGTCATTTCTACTTGAACCGTGCATAGTGCCCACTCAGTGTGCATGTCCTCTGTGTTGGCTAAGCCAAGTCATCAGGAGATGGCTCTGAGTCCAACAGGATGTGTGGAGGCTGTGTGCCATTTGTGGGTTTGGGTGTAACTGGGGTCCCAAGAGCAGTCCCTGTGAGTACTGAAGGGTGGAATTCTGTCTCAATGCGGGTGAAGGCAGCTCATCTAAGGCTTCAGGTGAGCAGTGTGGATGAGGCGACAGCTTTGCTTTACTCTCTACTCATGGGCCACACACAGCTCTGGCCAATGCCTGGCACTGCTCTTGGTGCTTTCCAAATGCAAGGCTCTGCTGGGCACACACCTATTGGAGAGTTTGAGGCCAGCCTGGCCTACATAATAAGACTTGTCTTTAAAAAAAAAAACAAACAAACCGACTCTTTAATTCTCACAGCACCCCTTTGGGCAAACAGACGAGGAAAACAAGGCAAAGAGTGGGGCGTCTCAGCCACAGCTGGGGTGCAGTGGGTCCCTGGTTTGTCTGGCCAGTGCTCTTAGTACCTTCCATGCCTTCCATGCCCATGGAGCTGGTGTTAGTTACTTCAGATGGGTGGAGTAGAGAACGAGCATTTGCTTCTTTTACGTGAGTCTTAGGGATAAGACTGCAGCAGGGCCTAGAAACTCGGCACACCCGAGCTGATACATTACCAGGAGTTCGCTGTGAGCTCCCCAGGTGCCTCTGGAATTGCCTTGTAGGAGACTCCTCAGGGTCCTCTGCTGATATGTCTTCACTGCCTCCCTCCTCTTGCCTTCCCCAGGCTCCTGGTCTCTGCAGACCAGCTGTTTCCATGTTGTGCCTGCACACAGGGTCGAAAGATCTACCGTCCCCTTCGTCTCTTACTCCCCAACCCTGTCTTGGTCAAAGACCTGAATCACATGGTATACCTGGGCTGCCCCAAGGGCTAGAACAGGGCAGACCCAAGTGGTACCTTTGGTCAATGGGGCAGGTCCCTGGGATGCCAGCAGCACCTCTGCCATATAGATTCCATTCTCCTGTGAAGGAGGAATTGTAGCTCAAGCAGGCAGGATGGGCCCTCAGCAAGCTGCCGGCAGCCATCATCCCTGCAGGCTGCCTGCCTGTGACGGAAGCCAGGACAGGCGCAGCTGCTCTGGTGCCCAGGTTTTCTTCTGGATAGCTCAGGATTGCACATTGTTGTGGGTGTTGGGCCTCTCTCGCGTAGCTCCTGGAAGTGATGGTCAGTCTCCTTGGGGAGGTCTAGGCCCTGCCGGGTCACTGACTTGGCCCTTTCTGTCTTTCTCTGCAGCCGGGTGTTCAAGACGGACATGGAACTAGAGGTTTTGCGCTACACAAACCGGATCTCCAGCGAGGCCCACCGTGAGGTGAGTTGGGCAGAACAGGAATGACCTTGCCGATTGATGTGATTGAACACCTGAGAAGAAGCCCCTTCAGGGAGGAAGGCTGTATTCAGACTCACAGTCTGTCATGGTCACTCGTGGGAGTGGGTGACTCCATAGTTGCGGGGCATGCAGAGACTTAAATCTCAGCTTATCAAGAAGCAGAGAGACTGGGGTGGAAGTGAGGCTGGACTGTAGCCCTCAATGCCAGCTCATCAGCACCCCCTTCCTCCCAAAGGCTCCACAGCCTCTCCCAGGCAGCACCACCTACTGGAGACCATCTGTTGAAACATACCAGTCCATAGAGGACATTTCACATCTAAGCCATCACAGACTGCATCGCTGTGGGCCGAACTGTTAGGGAGATAAATGTTAGTGACCAGAGCCTGGACACCAAGGCATGAAGTTTCTCAGGAGAAATTTTCTCTTTCTTGGTGGTTCAGGGAAGGGTTGGAGAGCCTCTGCTTCCTCCATCTTGAGACACCCACCTCCATGAAGGCTGTGATCGCAGTCCTCAGGGACTATCCCAACCAAATGGTCCTACTTCCAAAAGAGCAGGGCTCTCCTTCCTGGCATGCTGGTGTTTCCCAGGTCATGTTAAAGCATCTTTTGTCTGTAACTATAATTTCCGCTCCTTTCAAGTGTTCTATTGTTGCGAAGAGACACCATGATCATGGCAACTCTAATAAAAGAATTTAATTGTGTTAACTTACAGTTCCAGAGGTTTAGTTCATTATCATCATGGCAGAGAGCATAGTGGCACACAGCAGACATGGTGCTGGAAAAGTTGAAAGTTCTACATCTGGATCCAGAGGCAGCAGGAAGAGAGAGACTCTGGGCTTGGCATGGGCTTCTATAACCTCAGAGCCCACTTCTAGTGATACACTTCCTCTAACTAGACCACACCTCTTAAACCCTTTAAAAAGTACCCCTCCTTGGTGACCACACATTCAAATCTGTGAGCCTATAGAGGCCATTCTTATTCAAACCACCATACCACCATCTTTTTTTTCTTATTTTTTAATTTAGATTATTGCTTATTTGTGCCTGTGTGTATTTGCACATGTGTCTGTGTAATATATGTGCATATGAATGCAATGACTTTGGAGGCCAGAAGAGGGTGTTGGATCCTTTGGCGCTGGAGTTACAGACAGTTGTGAGCTGCCCAGTGTGAGCAGTGAGATCCAAACTCCAGTCCTCATGAATGAGCAGCAAGCACTCTTTAACCATTGAGCTGTTTCTTCTTTTCTTTTTGTTTTTAAAGACAGGGTCTTGCTATATATTCCAGGCTGGCCTGAGCTTACCATGTAGCCTAGGCCGTCCCAAAATTACGATCCTTCCACTGCACCTCCGGAGTGCTGGTAATACAGGTAGGCTTTACCAAGTCTACCTACCCTTCACCCGTTTTCCAAAACCATCTTCACATGCGACAGAAGCCAGTATTTCAAAGCCACTCAAGGTGTCTGGGATAGCCTGCCTGCTCAGGGACCATCACAGCTTGGTGGTAGGAATGACAGGATGGTTGAAAGGCCAGGTAATCTCTTCTCCCAGTGAATTTCTCTGTAAATAAAAATTAAGCAAAAGAAAATAAATAATAATTAAAAATCCTTTCCTTCCTTCCTTTTTTTTTTCTGAGGCAGGATTTCTCTGTGTAGCCCTGGCTGTCCTCACTCTGTAGACCAGGCTGGCCTCAAACTCACGAGATCCTCCTGCCTCTGCCTCCCAAGTGTTGGGATTAAAGGAATGTGCCACCATTGCCCAACATAAACCCTTTCTTAATATTCAGGATTTGCCAAACATCTTGGTCAGATCTTTTGTCTTTAGGTTGCTGGCCACCTGCAAGCCATAGCATGGCATTTATCAGCTTCCAGATGAACGTGCTCTGCAATGGTTTAAATAAACTCTGCTAAAAGGTCCAATTTGTCACTTTTCTGCACTACTGTGCATGGATCTCCCCTCCTTTTTTTTCTTTTAAAGAAGAGCTTTTGAAACAGTGTTATACATTATTTATAAGGCCATGTTAGCTATCTGCTTAATACAAATGTCTTTGCTTAATACCCACGCTCTAGGTAATGAAGGCGGTAAAAGTGGGAATGAAAGAATACGAGATGGAAAGGTAAGCTGTGTGTCTCTGCGTAAAGATTAAAATGTGAAAAACCCCAGCAATTTATGTTCCCCAAGCAAGTAACAGATGAGGGGCTGGCGCACTGAGTGCAGACCAAGTGGGGATTATGTGCAGCGTTGGGATCCTAGGCGGCGATTATGGTCCCTCTGGTGGTGGCCACCTCTCTGGCTCCTGGCAGAGTGTTTGATGGTAATGGGCCTTGATAACTTTCCAGGCTGGTTTAGTGTCCCATCATTCCACTCTTGGACTTTGTTTTCTGTAATTTGTTGGGGGGAAACTTTACTAAATAGCTGCTATTGTGCCTCCAAAAGCCACTAGTAAAACAGCTTGCCATTTTTATGTGTAAACACCACCATTATGTCTGCTGTACTCTGGTGACTGGGTCAAGGGATGGTTAAGTGGCTCATAAAGCACCCTGGAGAGCCCTATCCGCCTTCAGCTCCAATTAGACTTGCCACACGCAGGTTTGCATGCCCTGGTACTTCCTGGGGCTGCCCAGCTCTGCTCTAGGACCCAGGGGTGGACTTACTGCTGCCCATGCTCAAGGAATCCCTTGACTCAGATCAGACCCACCCATCCACATCCTGGGTCTCCCACCGGTGACCATACTACTGGAAGCTCTGGGAAGTGACACTGGAGACATGAGTCACCCTACCCATCCCAGGTCCCTTGTCCTGGGAGGTCCTCATGTCACTGGGTGTCCTGTACTCAGAGGGCTTCAGGTAGTTCTTGATAAAGGATTATTATAGAGACCACCTGACCACACCCAGATCTCTGGCTCCTTTTCTCTTTGTTTTTTTGAGACAAGATTTCCCTGTGTAGCCTTGACTATTCTGGATCTCGCTCTGTAGACCAGGCTGGCCTCGACCTCACAGAGATCCACCTGCCTCTGCCTCCTGAGTGCTGGAATTAGAGGCATGCATCACCACCATCCAGCCCAATTTCTGGCTTCTTATTAATTAGCCTAATCTTGAACTTTTAGCTTCCAAGATTATAAGCTATACAAACCTCTTTTCTTTATAAAATAGTCTGTCCTGGATATTTTATTATAGTAACAGAGGAAGGACTACCAGGCACCCCACACCCGTAGCCTTGCCTGCTACATCGGTGCCAGGAGCAGCACTGAGGCCCAGGTGGGGTCAGCAGTGGCCAGCATGACACATCTGTCCACTGTGGGCTTACAGATGGAGTTCTTTTTTAGAGTTTAACCCGGAAGGGTGAATTGAGTCTCTCTAGTTCTCTCTTCTTGTCCTGAAGGGCACAGAATTGTTAAAATGGCTTTCCTCTGCTGATGTGATGTCCCAGGAGGGGGCATAGAACAGCTGTCCATCAAAGCTGAGGCTCTGTCTCACCAAGGACACTGGGGAAGGGCGTGCATAGTCTCTGATTGCAGTTTGCACAACATTCCCCGTCCCTCCTGAAGGATCTGAGGTGAGAAGAGAGCTGCTAGCCCAGGGAGAGAGGAGGACCAATGAGTCCCTCAGACTGGCACTGCCCCAGAAACCTGTTCTCAGTTGAGTTGACTCATAGTGACCCATAACAGATGCCTCAAATAAAAATAGCCAAGAAATCAGAGCAAGAATAGCTTACCTCAGTGTGGGCCCTCACAATCTCTGCCTGCCAGACAGCTGTGCCCCTTACTGTTGGGGGTTGGCTCAGGGAGGGACCCTGAGACACTCTTTCCTTAGCTCCTGACCCTAACCCTGTTGCAGCTATTAGCAGAGCTACATGGGCTTTGGGTCTGTGACAAGGAATATCTTAGGATAATGGAGGGCTCCTGTTTTTCAGAAACCTACAGGACTAATAATAGCATAACGAACCCCAAGGTCCTCATCCATTGTTGTTTAGTTCTGTGTTTGTGGTTTGGTTTGCTGTCGTATGTGAACAGCCCAGACATCATGTCATTTCCCATGTATATATTTCAGGAGGTTTCTCAGTCAGTAAGACTTTTCCCTTTCTGTTACTACTCTGCCATTATCCCATCTAACCAAATGAACAGTGTAAGCAGATTTCTGTACCTGAGCATCCTGCATCACAGATTCAGCCACCTGCCATCTGTGGCTGGTGCACACCTTTTTTTCTTTTAGCATGAATCAGTAAGTGAACATGTACAGACCTTTCGTTGTCATTTTCCTCTAAGCCACACAGTATAACAGCCATTTGACATAGTGTTGGGCCTTATAAATAACCTCCAGTTGATCTGAAGTATTAGGGAGATGTTTGGGTACAAAGGATTCGGTCATCTAGAGAGTCTGGTTGGTATCCACAGGGTTCTTAGAGTCAGCCCCCTTCTTCTTCCGAAGACTGTCTGTGATTTAATTAGTTGATGTACTGTGTGTGTGAAGGCACATGCACACCTGAGCATGTCTGTGGAAGTCAGAAGATAAT
This sequence comes from Ellobius talpinus, assembly GCA_001685095.1. Lineage (NCBI taxonomy): Eukaryota > Metazoa > Chordata > Mammalia > Rodentia > Cricetidae > Ellobius > Ellobius talpinus. The sequence continues at coordinate 10,761 of LOJH01018024.1, forward strand.
CTCTCTGACCCTTGAGTCCTGGGGATCCACCTGCTGTGGGTCCTCTGGAAGATCAGGGAATGCTTTTGACCTCCCAAGCCCTCCCTCCAGTGCCCTGACTGTAATTTCTTAGTGTTATCATTTTCATTGGTCTGCATTGCTGTAAAACTGTTTTTTTTATTTTTGAATTTGTTTTCTTTAAGCTTAGATTCAAACAGAGCCTGCACATTGTACTAGGCTGTTGAATCCTTTTGGAGATGAACCTGGGGAGAGCTTTCAGGCTTCCTTGCCTTGGTGACTAGATCACTGAGTTATGGATAGCCTGAAGCTTAGCTGGCATGCTGGGAGATGTCTGACCAGGTGCACAGAGGGTGCCAAGTGGACAGATTTCCATGATGACCAGGTGGTTCTCTAATGTGTACAATGTGTGCCACATCCACCTGTATCCCCAATAGACTATCTAGAATTCTAGATTCTAGAGTAGTGGTTCTCAACCTGTGGGTCACAATCCTTTTGGTGGTAGTGGGGGAGGTTGTCACATATCAGATACCCTGCATATCAAATATTTAATTACAGTTCATAACAGTGGCAAAATTATAGTTATGAAGTAGCAGTAAAATAATCTTATAACTGGTTAGGGGTCACTGTAGCATGAGGAACTGTATTAAAGGGTCACAGTGTTAGGAAGGTTGAGAACCACTGCTCTAGAGGAAAATGGTATTTGTCTGTGGGACTCAGCCAGTGGGAGCACCTGATCATTGGGTCTCTGAGATCTTAGTGTAAAGGGACTGGTGGAAGTGGGCATGCCCAAGGGAAGAGTGGAAGCAGTGGTAACCAGAATGAGATGAAAAGTCTACTCATGAAGCAGTAGGAAGATACTTGTCCATGGTGTCATCTCATCTGAGGATGTGTGCCTAGATTTCAAAAGGGCACACCTCTGCCCCGTGAACATCTCTAGCCATGAATTGGACTAATTCTTAGTCCCAAGCTCTCTTCCCACAGGCAGGCCTGTCTGTCACTGTCTGGGTCACTTTCTGGCTCCATTGCTTAGTCTGCATTCATGAGAACCCGAAGATGCCTCAGAAGCCATGCCTCATCTTCCTGTACAGTAGCTGGTGTCAGGAAACATGTCTGAGTTGTGTGGATGGAGAAGAAAAGGATCTTAGCTATTTTTCTACCACCCTGCATGCCATTGGAGACTTCAGAATTACTCTCCTAAATTAGAAATCAAAGCCTTCTAAAGGAGGTGTTTTTGGCTACCCAGGGGACATGGCCCTTTTAACCCAGGCTGGACTGCTGCCCAGGGTGGCCCAAGTGTTATGTGGGCGGTAGACTCAAAGTGGGACCAAAAGGAAGTGAGCTTCCTTTTTGTGTGTGCTGATGGAACCCTGCACTCATGGTGGGTATTCTTCAAACCTGCTGGCCACACAGAGGGGGCTGGGGGTAGGCAGAAAGACTCTAAGCCAGGACTGGAGGCTGGGGTGGAGGATGGCAGCGCCAGGACAAACAACTTCACAGATTCAGAGATGCCAGCTAGAGACCACATTCTAAGCCTTGTCCCCCCCCTTTTTTAATTATCAGAGATTTATTATACAATCTTGAAGGCATGTTTAAAAAAGCATAAGCTAGCTGATGTCATTTGTGAAGACACCACCTGTGCTTCACCTGCCAGCAAGAAAATGAAAATCATTTTCCAAAATTGAGGTGCAGTAAATTGTGTTAAACCAATAAGATGTTAATGTTTGGACAAATCGGCTCACCCAGCATCCGACTCCAGGCCCAATCAGGCGGTCTGTTTTACCACCTCGTATTATTTAATGTTAGTGGCGTAACCGGCTTGTAACCGGCTGGTACGGGGCTGGCAGCTGAATCAATTACCTGCAAACACTAATTTAGAGCATGCTCAATTGGCTGTATAAGCAGGTCCCGGTTCACATTTAGTACAAGGAGATTAATAACTTGATACCATTGACAGCCTGGGACCTTAATTGGGATTGCTGTCTCCCTCACTTCCAGCTGTGAGGGGGCCATTTGGGGATCTCTCAACAGCTAGGGGAGGGGTAGTGTGAGTAAAGACAGGTTTTGTGGGTATGACCTTGTTCCCATGGCCTTGCCCCACCCCACTCCTCTCCCCTCCTGCAGGCATCCCTCTTAGCAGACCCTCAGTCCTGTCTGGAACCCCTCCACTAGGTCTGGGTTTTTCTGGGTTCCTATCACAGGCAATGGCTCACAGTGGTAGCCTCCTGTTTTCTTTTAGGCCCGTGTTAATGAAGAACTTGCCCAGCTGTGCCTTTTTAAAATTAAAGTCTTATTGCTTTTTCCTGCCCTTTGGACAGATGGAGTGAGTCATGTGTCATTTGTCCTCAGGGTGCCCGTTGGGTCCAAATTTGGGGAGCTGGGGTAGGAACATAGCCTGAGGAACTCCATCTCTTCATCACATGCATGCCACACCCCTAGACACACTAGACACTGCTGCCTTCCACACACATCCCTACACCCCCACGTATACAGCACGCAAGCATGTCTTCTGTATGCCCACTGTGTACACACTGTGCACACATCACATTCTACACACACTAGCGCACTTCTGTCATACATCACGTAACTACACATACACCCCTAGTGGCCCCCTAACTTCACCCCCCAATTTGGCCAGTCCATCCAGGTCTCCAGGTGCTGTGGCAGTGGCGAAGCATCCAGTATAGCAAGGACTCAGGTTGCAGAACCCCAGCCGTATTTGCTTTAGGCAGCTCAGGTTCTTTGTGGGTAAGCATTAGGAACTTTAGCTCCAATAAGGACAGGAGGGAGGCTGGAGAGCCTGTAGGCAAAGCCCCACTTGCTTCTCCCTGAGGTCCGAGCTGCAGGGGAGCAGGCAGCCTGCAGCACATGGACTCTATGAGCCCCAGTGCACCCCTCACTCTGGGTAGGCAATCCCTGTCTGCTCTGACAGATTCCTGGAGCCATGAGCTTTCTCAGGTTCTCCTCTTTCTTATTTCCCTCCTCCTCTCCTTCCCCTTCTCTCTTCTTCTCCTCCTCCTCCTTACTTCCTCACCTTCCTCTTATTTCTTTTTTGTTTTTGTTTTTTTGTTTTTGCTTGTTTTGTTTTTTGAGACAGGCTTTTTTTTTGGTGTAGCCCTGGCTGCCCTGTGTAGACCAGGCTGACCTTGAACTTACAGAGATCCACCTGCCTTTGCTTCCCAAAGGCGTGTGCCACCACCACCCAGCTTTCTTATTCCTTTCTTGTGTCCTGTGGAAATGAAACATAGGACCTTGGACACAGGCAGAACACTACCACTGAGCCATAACCCCAGCCTTTGTTTTTTTTTTCTCAAAATCTTACTTTGTAGCCCAGGCTGGCATGAAATTCAAAAGTCTCCTTGGCTTTCCCCGCCCTCCCCAACCAAGTGCTGATTTTAGACATTCGTCACTGTGCCCAGATACTTGCTTCCTTGTTCATCAGTCCCTGTAAGCACACCACCGTCATCTCTGAAGAATGACCTGTGTGCCCACACTGTCCTCCTCTTGTTCTGCTGTCTTTACTGGGCATGAGGTCAGACCTGGCTTTGTGTGTCCATAGCCAGAGTTGGAAGTCTTCATGGGTCATTCAACAAGATTTGGTTTTGTTGGTGATAGGTGTGACTCATAGGTACTTCCTTCCTGGAAGGTTCTGGAGATGCCCAGTTTCCCAATAAGGTACATTCTGACCTAATCTGGCTTCAACCTGAGCATAACTGGGCACCAGTGAGGTTGTCCTTAGTTTACTGTTGTCCCCTCCCTTTTAAAAGATAGTTGGGTTTTGTGGAGAGGGAGGTTCTGGGGACAGGTATTGTGAGTGAGCAGGCTGCCTCAGACCTGGGCCCCATGGAAGAGATGATCGGTTGACTGATTGATTGATGTCCCTTCTCTGTGAGCCTGATTATTGTCCATATCAGACACAGGTGCACTCAGCCAATGTTGTATGGTGAGAGCTGTGTTATGGCTCATTTAAAAGGGATAGCCCACTGAGAGCCCGCATCTGGGTATTGGAAAACCCTTCATGGCCTTGGTGGCCTGGTGTGGATTTCTTGCCCGTACTTCCTTGATAGCCTGCCATGACGGAGGTCAGCAACACCCACCATCCCACCTCACCCGGAGTGCACACAGGCATTCGTGGTCAAGTGATGAACTAGTTCAGGCTTTGGAAACAACACCAACTGATGCAGGCATCTTTTCCAGTACTAGAGGTGCCCCCCCCACCCCAGAACCTCAGTGAGTACCCTGTGGGCACCTTGTGGACCTGCAGTTTCATCACTTAGGGCTTCTGTTGATTTCAGATAAATGTTTATCAAGAGTTCAAGGAAGTTGTCTTCACGACTTGCTTGGAGATTGTATCAGGAAAGGGTGTGGAGTGTTATCAGCTGCCGTTTAAACATCTCCCTGGTGGGGGAGAGATATTCAGGAACCTTTCTGTTTTATTTTTTCAAATGTCTTTAACATTTTTATTTTATCTCTGTTTATGGGTGTGTCTGTGTGTGGTGTATGTTGAGGGAGGGGTGTCCCCAGAGCTCAGAAGAGGATATCAAATCCCTTGGGACTGAAGTTAGAGGTGGTTGTGAGCCACCTGATGGGGTCCTGGGAACCAAACTTAGGTCTTCTGCAAGAGCAAGAAGTGCTTTTAAGAACAGTTTTAGTCCCAACTCTGTCTTCACCTTTGCTGACGTTGCTATGGAAGCATCACTGATAGTGAGGTTATTGCTAGCTAATCTGCTCTAATTTCCTTAGTTCTCACCCAGTGTCCTTTTCCTGGCTCGGGAAAGCCTATAAAATCTCCCTGGAGCTCTTCTGAGCTATGGCAGTTCCTCACACTGCCCTTGTTTGTGGTGACCTGATAGTTTCAAAGAGTCACGCTTGGGTGATGGGAAGGATGTCTCCCCGGTTTAGCCCCTCAGGCTGACAGTGAGGCTCTGCGATACCCGGAAGAGGATCCGGGGTGAGGTGCCACTGTCATCAGAAAAGAGCGAGTCCACATGCTGTCACATGACACATCCTGTCACCTGCCTTTGTCTGGTTTCTCCCTGTGAGGTCACTCCCATCCCTTCTCTCTCCAGGGTGCTCACTCTGCCAGAAGGCTCTGGGCACAGGCTGCACTTAGGCAGCGGGAGTCAGTTCCCCTCCTCGAGGGGCCGCATGCCTTATTTATGAGGCCTTGTGCATGGTGCTCTCTTCTCTCCTGGTTATTTATTCAATATTTTATACGTATTTCTATTTAGACTCTTGGATGTTTTATTTTAGATTTTGGAATGTAATCTGGGCCTAGGCTATTCATCTCAATGTTTCAGTCATTCTAACTTTTAGAGTTGAAGGCTCTTTCTTTTGGCTCTTGTGTCTCTGATAAACACCTGTCATTTTGCTTTCGGAGCACTCCCTTGGCTTTCTTTCTGATTGCAAGATGCTCCAGGCTCATCTTGTTTATTCTTTGTTCAAGCCCTTGAGGGAGACGTTTCTCTAGGAAATGCTTGTTGCTGTTACTGGAGAATCATGTCAGAAGCCAGGATTGGGGGCTGGAGAGACCTGCTGCTCTTGCAGAGACCTGGGTTCGGGTTCCCAGCACCCACATGGAGGCTCACAGCCATCTGTAACTCCAGTTCCAGGGGATGCGTGGGCACCTGCGCGCGCGCGCACACACACACATATGCATACACATAAAATAATGACTAATTTTTTTTTAAAGAGCGCAGCCAAGATTTAGTAGTGGGCATGCCTCGGGTGATTGATGGTAGACTTCTGCCAGAGCCAGTGCAGCGTCCCAGCACACACTGCTTCACTGGGACGCGTTGCTGTTTTAAACTAGCTGAAATTGGGGGCGGGGGGCGGGGTTGTAGTTTTGTGGTTAGCGTTCCTAGAGACAGGTGTCCTAGGTTTGGGTCCCAGCTGTGTGATGTTGGGCAGGCTGTAGCTCAGTTTCCTCCTCTGAGGTCTTTACTAATAACCCTTTATAGCCTGGTCTAGTGAACTCAGTGAGTTAGATATTGGTACAGAGAACAGGTCAAATCAGCAGCTCTTACTAGCCACCATATGGGGTCGCCTTACTAGCACTCTCTACTTGCATTTTAAACAGTCCCAGAACAGAAGATTTAGCTCCAAATGCTTCTTTTTTCCCACCCCCTACCCCTTAGCCATATTTTAAGATCATAGTTTGGGGAAAGACCACCTCTGCCCCCAAGTTTCTTTCTTGGGGGGAGCGAAATATAAAGCATAGGGCTTGACTGTCCCTTGAAAGGATAATAGAGGCTGGGCAGTGGTGGCGCACGCCTTTAATTCCAGCACTTGAGAGGCAGAGGCAGGCAGATCTCAGTGAGTCTGAGGCCAGCCTGGTCTACCAAGCTAGTTCTAGGGCATAGAGAGAAACCCTTCTCAAAACCAGAAAAGAAAGGGAGGGAGGGAGAAAGGAAGGATGGATGGAAAACAGAGCCCTGTGGTGTGGTTGGTGGGTTTTCCTGCAGAGCTGACTATTCAGGCTCCCCTTGGAAGGTCAGTGCGTGGAAGGGTTTTGTTTTCACCAAGGATTTTAAATGATGCATTCTAGTCTCCCAGGTTTAAATTCTCTCCTCCATATCCCTAGTTATATATCCTTTCACTTCCCCTCTGTGGATCCACGTTCCTCCTCTATTGATGAATTTTTAACAATTGGATCTGCTTTATTGATCTTTTCATACAGTTCTTAAATTTCTTTTCTGGTTCTGTTGTTTATTTGACTCATGGATTTCCAATTTCATCATTAACTCCTTTCTCTTCCCTTTCCAAAGCGGCTTTTGAACATCCATCTCTTAACCGTTGAGATGAATCTTAGTTCTTTCTCAATTCTCTGGTAATAAATAGATTTGGGCTAGTTTTTTACTATTGAGCACAGCTTTGGTCATATTCTAGTGAGTTTGATTGATTTGTTTTTTGACCCGAGAAATGTACTAATTTGTTTCAGATTGATGTTTTTGGATTTTTCTTGGTTAACTTTTTGTTATTAGTTACTAGGTTTGTCACCATTTGTAATAAGAAAATGTCTTTGTTTAAAAAAAACTAATTAAATTCACTTTGAGATTTTTCTTCCTGTCTTATAGTATTTTTGTCAGTATTTTAAAGAGTACTGAAGCTTGTTTAGTTTTTAATTTAGAGTGGATATTTTGGTGCACACCCATCAGTTTCTAGTCTCATCTGGTTCCATTCCTCTTATCTTCTTACATTCGCCCTCAGACCAAGAGATATACTTTATGAGTTCCCCTCGTGAGTGCTGGGTTTGTACGCTCATTTCCAAGACAAGCAGTTGGAGGTATGCAATATGGCTGCTGGATGTTATGTGTTTATTATAGTCCACCTTTTCACATAGTGCAAGAAATCCCTTTTTAAACTATTTAATCAGAGTCCTTGATTTTATTTGTATCTGATTTTCTTATTGGTATTATATGCTTTCTTTGTGTTATAGTTCCTGATACACCTTTTTCTTTTGTTTGCCTTGGTTTTCTGTTGTTGTTGTTTTATTTTATGTTTTTGTTTTTTGAGACAAGATCTTGCTATGTAATTGGCCTGCCTGCCTCTTCCTTCTGAGTGCTGGGATAAAAGGCGGGTGCCAAACATGTGGCATTATTTGTTTTTTTCAGATTTACTTATTTATTTTTGTGTGTTTGTGTATTTGGCCTGCTTGTAAGTGCACTACATGTGTGCAATGCTTGTGAAGACCAGAAGAGGGCATCGGATCTCCTGGAACTGCTGTTTCAGCCAGTTGTGCGCTGCCCAGTGGGTACCGGGAACCAAACTGGTCCTCTCTAAGAGGAGCAAGTACTCTCAACTGCTGAGCCCTCTCTCTAGCCCCAGGTTTGTTTGTTGGTTTGTTTATTACTTGTTTTTTATTCTGTGGTGCTGGGGATAGACCCCAAGAGTCTTACACACAGGGCAACTGCTGTACCTGCCAGCCCTCCTTTATTATTTCATTTCATTTCATTTCTTGAAATAGGCATCTACTGACATGAAACTCAATATGCAGCCTGGGCTGGATCTGTCTGTCTGTCCGCCCCAGCTCTAGACTTACAGGCACAGAAACACCATCTCTAGATTTTTTTTAATGGATTCTGGGAATTGAACTCAGGTCCTCATTTGCTGGCTAAGCTATGTCTCTAACCCCTCTTCCTTTATTTAGGTATTTTCTTTTGATTTGGAGTTTAGTCAAATAGAAGGGCCTGCCTGCCAGTGTTAGCAGAGCCCGTGCTCCCTTTTACTGTGGTGGGCTGAGGTGTAGGTCTCTGGTAGAGCCTCGGCCTAGTGTGAGCCAGGTCCTGGATTTGGAACCCAGCATTGCCAGGAAACAGCAACAACCATAAAACAAAGACAGAAAATGTCTTCTCCAACACATTTACTGGGGAAGCAGCATGCCTGTTCTCTTCCCCGCTGTTCCCAGTGCTTTCTGGTTTCTGTTTTAACTTTATAGCTTTGATTTTTTTTCCTGCTGCTTTGAACAGTTGAAGTGTCCTCTGTGTTCTTTCATATGCGTCCCACTTTCTCTGCAGAGTCACCTGTAAATTAAGAAACAGATGACTTGCATTTCTCTGTTGTCTCTCTGTGTTACAATTAAGTTCATATCTCTGTCTCAATTAAGGAATTGGAAATTGAGCATGCACTTGCCTTTTAATCCCTTTTCCTTCTCCTACTTGTGTGGTTTTGTGGTGGGTTTTATATGACTTTATATTTCCTTTAGTTGCTTTCCACGTGTACATTCTTTTGTAGTGATTAAAACTTGTGTTGCTAAAATTCCTTCCCTGGGAGAGACATAAATAGCACCTACCCTTCCTGCTCAGGTCCCAATGACAAACTGAGGTACTACTCCATCAGAGTTCACTCTTGGGAACCAGTGACTTTATTATAGAACAGTAGGTGGGGTTACAGCCAAGTGTGGGGGTGACCCTCAAGCAGCTACAGTGAAAGATCTACACCCTGCATGCATAATGGCTTCCCTGTGGCTGCATACATGGAGATCCTTCTTCAGTCTTTCCCAGCCTATATCCTTCTGACCCCTCCCCAAGGCTACATGAGATTAGGGCAGAATTAGATACACTATTTGGCAGAAGTTGGGGGACATTCTGGTGAGGGTCTCATGACCATCTCCATCTCTTCTCAGATCTATGAGGGATCATCCCCTCAGTAAGCCCCATTGTGATAGCTCTTCTGGCGGGCACAGCTGAACTCATGAAAACGGTAGCCGTTTGACTTAGAGGATCGTCCTCTGCAGCAGCTTGAGGCTGTCTTAGCAAAGGCTTATGTGGCCTTTACTCACCAGCCTTGTGCTTGCTCAGTCTTGGCTCCATGTTTTGGGTATCTCACATGTGGGAAAATCTTTTGGGACCAGTGATGGCATAAATGGGTTTTGAGTCTTTGTTTCCAAAATGATGGAGGTCTTTGACAAGTTACACTCTTGCTCTTTTCTAGAGAGCTTTTAGTCTTTTTGCCTAGACAGTTGTCCCTAGGATTCTTGAGAGAGATGGAATTTCTCGTGGCTCTCTCGGTGCTGTTCAGAGGGAGGACTGTATTCGGAAAGTCCGAGGGTAGATCAGCCCATTCACCAGCTCTCAGAAGACAAAGTTTAGGGAGGCTCCTAGAGCGAAGGCCAGAGAGGGGCCCTGGTAAAGCTTCCAGTGCGTGGCACCTCACATCTTAGGTAGCAAGATTCAGGGTGGGTTCTGACGTCAGCCCATCAGCATTGACCAGAGGAGCAACCACATCTAACACAGAGCAGATGAGGTGAAGGAGGGGCAGCCTGCAGACTGTAACGTGTGTGACAGGCTTGTGGAGTCAAAGACATTTGATGGTCAGCAAGGCTGTTCTGCCGGCAATATCCTGGGCCAGTAGTCCTACGCAAATGGTAGCATCACATGGCATATCATTACTGTTATTATCTCCCTAGCCATCCCCAGCAGCAAGCCTTTATAACCCCTTAGGTCAGATGGCTTAGACAGGTGATGGTTTATCGCACCACTGTGAACAAGTCCCCCGAATCCCCACCTCTCTGTGGTTTCCTTCTGTGTTATTAAAAGTAATATGGCAGTCAACTGTGGACAGAAGTCATGCACACAGGCCTGGGGCTGTCCCTGCAAGCCCATATGACACCCGTCTTTGTCTCTGGTGTGTCTTTGAAATCCTGCTCTCGTAGACTGGGGCTTCTACAAGGCATTACTGGTATTATTACTGCCCTTCCTCTTGCTCATCTGAAAACCTGCCTCTGCCTTATTCTGAGCCAAGTATGAATGACCATAACCCAAAAATACTGATTGAATTTATCCTGAGTGGCATTTTACTATAGAAGAGGGTGTATGACGTTTTATAGTCACCAAACAGAAGTATCAACACATTTACTAGTTACATTGGTGGGGACAGTGAAGTGGGAAAATCTATAGGTTTCTGGTGGTGTGTTCTAACAGAGGGTAGACACCAGAGGGTAGGGGTCTCCAAAGCCTGCCTCTGCATTCTGAAAAGTTCCCCTGTTAGTCAGTTACAGGAGTCAAGGCCCTCGACCAGCAGTGATAGCCCAGGGTCATTTGGGCTCTAGGCTTGTGCCACAGTCTCTGTGCTCTGTTCTGTCAAGGTCAAGCAGTCTGCAAGACCTTTAACATAGCCAGGCCTCTTCAGAGACCTTCAGCTGTGTAGAATCAATGGAGTTCCAGGTAGTCTCCTATAAGGGATCGCTGGCATTTGTAACTTAACCCCCTTCCAGCTTGAGCCTCATTGTGACTGTGCTCCCAAGCCCTAACTCCCCACCCCACACTCACCAACACTGCAAGAAAATATTCCCAGAGCTACACAAAGAAACACGCAGAGGTAAAGTAAACCCGCAAGGCTGTTTCCTGTTACAAAAGAGGATCCAAACCTGCGGACTAAGTCGGGGAGGCGTAAAGCTCACTTCATT
>LOJH01018025.1:0-21307 GCA_001685095.1 Ellobius talpinus
ACATGGAGGCAGCACACTGTATTGTATACATAATAAATAAAATCTTTTAAAAAATAATAAAAAATTTTCTATTTTTTTGAGAATTTTGGATGTGTATACAATATATTTTAATCACACCCACCTTCACTCCTCCCTCTAGCTCTCCCTGAACCCTCTGTCATATTCCTTTCCCAACTTTATGATCTCTCTTTGTCTCTTTAAAAAAGCATCTCATTGAGTCCAATTCATGCTGCCCATGTACATGTGGGTATGGGCCACTGGAGCATGGGTAATCTACCAATTGCCACCCCTCAAAGAATAGTGACTCGGCCTCCCCCAGCAGCCATCAACTGTCAATAACTTTTTAGCTGGGGATAGGAGCCCCTCTCCACTCCATACTGGGGTTTTGCTTGGCTTGATCTTGTTCAGCTCTTGTGCAGGTCGTCAAAGTTGTAAGGGCGTGTCAGTGCCATATCCTGTCCAGCAGACAAGGTTTCACAGCACAGAGGATGTGCATCGCATCCTCTGCTTCTGACTTTCCTTCTCTCCCCCTTCTGCAGTGTTTCCTGAGCCTCAGGGAAAGAGGTGAGTATAATAATGTTCCATTTGAGACTGGACGCTTACAGTCGCTTATTTTCAGAAGTAGTCATGAGTCCCTGCATTGATTGACTTCTGCTGACTGCATAGAGAAGCTTCTCTGAGCAGAGCTGAGAGGAGCATGGCTCTATGAGTATAAATATTCAGAAGATAGTTGGACAACGTGACTACTTGGCAAAATAACTACAGTAGGTTCCTACTTGGAGCCTATGACCTTTGGCCAGATTGACAGTATCATGCTTTGTTCTGATGCATATTTATTATTTCAGGCATATGTACACATACTAGCTTATAGTATATTTTAAAAGTTCTGTTATGTATACAAAAATAGAATTTAAAAAATGAAAAAAAGTAGAACTACAGATTTAAATATTTTCTTCTGTATTCCAGTGGGTTTCTTTGCACATGGTGAGCCTCCATGTTGGAGGTGTTTGACTTATCTCTCTAGGGTTAGGCTCGTGACCACCACAGATGTGAATCTTGAGATGTTCGGGTCTTAGACATAAGAAGACCTAAATTGGCCTCTGTGTGTGGCTGTACTTTGAAGGTTATCTTCCAAGCACTCCAGAACCCTGTTCCAGTACTCCGCCACCCAGAGGGTTTGTTACTGCCTTGTCTGCTGAAAACTGGAATGATTCTCGAACAGAGCTGTGTTTGCAGACAGGTTTTGTTTGACTCACAATTAAGGACAAAAAAATATATTTTGAATGACTGCCAAGACTTGAATGTTGGGGGCTTTGCAAAAGCAATCTGAATTTTCCAATTTTCTAGAAAACTTGTGAAGGTTTAGCAAAACTGGCTCTTCTTTCTTCTAGTCAGTTATAAGTAGATAATCAGTGCTTTTTCCAGAGAGGAATCTGCCCTCTTGGTCCTCGTAACTTACCCACCAATGTCTGGCGTGTAGCGCAGTGCCTCTATTTACACTACCTGTGTGTCTCCTGTGGAATTTAAGTTTTGTTGTTTTGTTTTTGGGTTTTTTTTTTGGTATCTAAACTTTCCAAGTGGTCAATAACCCTTTCAAGGTTAGCAGAGCCGTCCTGAGATTAAATAACACGCAGAGGACATTCCAACTTCACCATGTGACTTTACCTTGCTGATTGGCTCAGAACGCCAGGCCCTGGACCAGGCACCCTTTCTGAAGCTGCTCAGCTCCTAGAATGAGAGTCCTAGGCTTCAGACGCCACCTTCACCATTCCCTAGCCTTGGGGCTTTGAATTGTGTTTAGGTAACTGTGCTCTGCCTCAGTTTCTTCACTGACAAAATGGAGATTATAATAAGTGACATTACCGGGCACATAATCAGCATTCACTATGTGCTGGCTGTTATCATTCATTAGCGATTCCTTCTATTGGGCATTTAATAGTGATTATGCAGAGGTTTGCAGCCGTGACAAGAATACATTGTTAAGAACGACGAATCCTCCAGTGTGGAACGACCTGAGTCAGTGCACTTAGAGTTAGCCAATCTCAAGAATGTGCGCATGGAATTCTCTGTAGTGTTCCACTGAGACTGAGTTTGCTCCCAGCCTCTTCTCCCTTAGGGGTCAGGGATGGCTTAATTTGGAGCAGCCCTGGCCTGCCTCACCCTCCTTGACTTGTCTGCTGATCTTTTGCTGCATAACCGACTGGCCCACGCCCTCCTGCTGATCTGAGTCCTGAGGCACTTTGGGGTGCTTGTCCCCAAAGTGATATGCTAATTTTGGAGAAGTGTTAGCTTTCGGTCTAAATTTGTTCACAGCTCACACCTCACATCTTGTCTCCTGTTCTGTTTCCTTCCTAATTTGTCATCATGTAGGTCTGTGCAAAACCACACTTTGAGGAAGTTCCTTCTCCTCCCCTGTGTCCTCAGCCAAATGTCTGCAGTCTGTCCTTGGCCAAGGCACAGCCTCTTCTGGGCCCCGTTGCAGGAGGCAAAGAGCAGCTCCTGGGAGGGGCAGCTCCATGCTCTGTGCTTCGTTCATGTCTCTTTTGCTCTTTGGAGATGCGAAGGTTGATGTTGCCTTATGTCCACTTTGCTTAGCATACATCCTGCTCTGTGCTCCAGGCCCAGTTTGGTGTGCACCACCTTGTCTGGAGGGAGGGATGTATGTGCCTGTTCCTTGTACTGTTCTTGGTAGCTTATTACATTTATCTATCTATCTATCTATCTATCTATCTATCTATCTATCTATCTATCAATCATCTATTTTGTGTGTGTGTGTTTATGTGTGTGCACACTCAAGCTTCCATACATGTGCATGGATCAAATAGCACAAAGGATAACTTGTAGGAATTGTTTGCTGTCTCTACCATGTGGATCGTGGGGATTGAACTCAGGTCATCAGCCTTTGCTTGGCAAATGCCTTTACCCATGGAGCCATCTTCCTGGCCCATGTTGTGGTGGTTTAAAATAAGCTTCCTCCACACATATGGTACAGATTAAAAAGGATTTTTTTTTTAAAAAAAGAGAGAAATAGCTTGAAGAGTTGTTAGTGAAGCATTGGTCAGTCTTGGTACCAAGACTTCTGGTGGTTGGGGGTTCATAGCATCTTGGCTTCCCAGTATGCTTTCCTTTGCTGTCTTAGTTTTACTTTCTATCTGTCATAATGTATTAGGAATTCCAGATGTGGGCCTGTGCTTATTTGCTGGTCACAATGAAAAGAATAGCTGACCAAAAATATAGGACAATTTCCCCAAATACTATAGCTATAAAATGAATGTATCTGGTTGATCTTAAGTATTTGCTGAAAATGAATTGCTTAGGGTATTAGAAGTCATCCTGATTGGTATGTTTATGGTCATTCTTTTGACTTTTTTTCTTCTTTTTCTCAGAGCTGAGGACTGACGCCAGGGCAGTGCTTTGGTTAGACAGCGCTCTACCATTGAGCTAAATCCCCAGCCCCTTTATGGTCATTCTTTATGCTGCTTTTTGAGACAGTCAGCTTCCTCTGCAACCATTTGTATTTTCTTTCCTGCTTAGGAAGTTGGAAACCAGAGCTTCTCTATTGGGCCCGGACAGAGACTTGAACAGGGGACTCACACAGCCTCGGTAACCTTGGTACTGACCAAGCTCCTCCTGCTTCACACAGCCTTTCAGAGACTCAAATAAACCTTCTTAGTTAAAGTTGTTTCTAAAAGCAAAATGTGATAGATAAAGGAGGCATTTTTTTCACTTTATATTATCTATCTAGTAAATATTCAATTAGTAATCTTTTTGCTAAATGGAGATATGAATTAACTCTTTGCTCTTTTTTCAACAGTTTTAAATGCTTTTGACTAAAAAGTGAAGCATACTCACTCAAAACATTTGAGACACTATGAATTATTAATATTTTTGTTGTATACCCACATTTTCTGTGCATATGTACATATAAAGGCAAGCGCATTTTATAGCAATTTACATATTTCATTGCTTGCTCTTTTCATATGGCTATTTGCATCTTCCCAGTTAACCACTGTTAATACAAATGTGTAGATGATACAGATGTGTAGATAATATAGATATGTAGTTGATACAGATGTGTATGTAGATGATACAGATGTGTATATGATATAGATATGTAATTGATACAGATGTGTGTGTAGATGATACAGTTATGTAGATGAACTATGGTTTGCTTACTGGCCCCTGTTGCAGGACATTCGATATTCAGTTTTCTATTTTTACAAGTGATGTTGATGTTTTCATATGATAAATTCCTAGAATTCAAATTCC
This sequence comes from Ellobius talpinus, assembly GCA_001685095.1. Classification (NCBI taxonomy): domain Eukaryota; kingdom Metazoa; phylum Chordata; class Mammalia; order Rodentia; family Cricetidae; genus Ellobius; species Ellobius talpinus. The sequence continues at coordinate 4,270 of LOJH01018025.1, forward strand.
TGGGCAATTGAATTCAAATCTGACTATAAGGTACCCTCACCCCTCCCGCTGTGAGCCTGAAAGAAGGTGACTCGGCTTTGAGGTGCACAACACGCTATAGTGTTGGATTTATCAGAGCAGTGGTTTTCTCTAGAGCCCATTTGAAGGAGTTATTTGAAATGTCTGAGAACCTTATTATAATACAATTTCCTTGTAGTCCAGAACAGTGATTCTCCCGTGAATAAGGCATTAATAATTCATTTCAAATGTGAATCTTTTAGCGTAATAATGGTGTGTAATGAACATTCAGCAAACATTCATCTGACCCTTACTGCTTAGTCAGCTACCCTACTGTTTGCTAAGGCTGGAGAGATGAATAAAACTCGGTAATTTTTTCTGATGCACTTTGTTTAGTGGGAGAAACAGGTGTGGAAACAATTTTAAAACATGGCAGGTTTGATTACATTTTATTGTGTCCTTTGGGAAAAAACAATCCTCTCCTCCTACCGCCTACCCCAGTGGAAGACAGGGAGAAGGATGGTGACTCCTGGATCTTCCATGGTCAGGCCAGTTCCAAGTCTCTGTTGAAGTTTGTGTGTTTGTGTATTAGAGAGAGACGGGGGTGGGATGGGAGGGAGAGCGAGGAAAGACCCAAGTAGGGAAAACTTGCTCCCAAGCTCACATATGGAGCTTGTGGCAGGGTGCATTTGCTTTAGGTATGCTAGACTGAGGAGTTTCATTCTTGCTGACTGTGGGCTGGACACCAGCTTCCAGCTCTTTGAGCAGGATGCAAATGGCAGTCTGGTCACAAAGTAATGTCTCTCCATATTGCCCTGTCTCATTGATTAGAATTTTATTACTCAAGGCAGGAGGTTAACCAATACCAGTGACTAACAGGAAGCTGGACACAGGGACAGCCATAGGATGCCCAGCATAGATCTTTTGAATTGTTTTGTTTGAGACAGGGTTTCTCTGTGTCACATTCCTGGCTGTCCTGGAACTCGCTTTGTAGACCAGACTGGCCTCAAACTCACTGAAATCCACCTGCCTCTGCCTCCCAAGTGCTGTGATTAAAGGCGTGAGCCACCACCGCCCGTCCCAGCATCGATTTCAATGGAAGTCAGCATAAGGAATTCAGATTATTGTTTGTGGAAGTAAGAAATGGCCACAAAATACAGAGCTAAGGATTCGATGAAAAGTTTCTGCACCCCAATAAGCCCCTTCATTGACTCAATATTTCGAATCAGACCAAATCAAGCTGAATTAGAAAAAGCCCAGGTTTAATTAGAAAAAGCCCAATGCTCCTGGATGGCTTTCCAGCCCCCCAAAGAGGAAACAGGAAGGAAGACTGGAAAACTGTGTTTGTTCTCTGGGGGGTAGTTTAAATACCCTGTGGGAGTGGTTTTGAGCATGTCTGGGGAGGGGGGGTCATCGTTTGGTGGGCTTTCTCAAGGGTAGATTCTGGACAGAGGCAACTCCCAGGGGAGGGGGCTTGGGATGGAACTTCCACTGGAACATTCCAGACTCTTTGGATATATGGATGCCAGTGGCCGGGGTGAAACCTTAGAACTCAGTGGTGAAGGATCTACAAGAATAAGCAGCCCTCTCTAATCACCCTCTAGGTCAGTGCTTCTCCACCTTCTGAATGCTGTGGCCCTTTAATACAGTTCCTCAGGTTTTGGTGACCCCCAGCCGTAAATTGTTTTCACTGCTACTTTATAGCTGTAATGTGGTACTGTTATGAATCGTAATGTAAATATCTGTGTTTTCAGATGATCTTTGGTGATTCCTGTGAAATGGCCATATGACCCAAAAGGGATTGTGACCCTATAGGTTGAGAACCACTGCTCTAGGTGCTTCAAAACCTTGGGTGTTCACACTGGACTTTCTACTAGGCTGGAACTGGGGTGCGAGCCAAGGATAACTAAAGCATCAAGGGCGGTGTGGTTGGTTTCTTTTGGGTTAAAATCACGATAGCACTAGGAGCAAAATGCCAGGCTATTACTCTGGCGGTCTGTTCATTGCCTGGAGAAGTTGGGAAGACAAGGCTAGGGCTGCGGGGTCTGGGTCTCCTGCTCTGCGGAGAAGGAAATATAGTCTGGAGCACAAGTCTTTGCGGCAGTCCTGGGTTTTGTGAACAGAAAGCTGGTGAGGGTTGATTACTGCACGAAACACTGGACATGACTGCAGCAGGGGAGCAGAAGAAACACCTGGGGCATGAGCTCTCTGCTTCACTAATTTCTCAACCATCTATTGGTAGGCGAGACAATTGCTAAAGGGGAGGGTGGTGTGCTTGGATGCTGATCTGTGGTATGTCAGGTCCGTGATGCCTTAAGTTCTGTCTGCTCTTCTTTGCTGTGTGCTTTGATGGCTCCTTGTCACATTCCCCAGACCTTCATCTCCCTCCTCCTCTGTCGTCAAAGTTAGAGATTTCCAAGGGTGAAGTTTCTCTGACACGCATTGCTTGTCTTAGCAATGACTTTTTAGATATCTTCCTTTCTCAACTGCAGGGGGAGATCACCTTCTTTCCTAGGCTCTGGAGTTATTTTAAAGATTGATTAACAATTCTGACAGCCTCCAGAAGCTTGAGAGAATCACTCAGGCTTCCTTGCCTAAGTGACAGCCCAGGTGCTAATGAGAGAGCAGCAGGATACAGTGGGGGTGTGAAAGGCCCCTTGTCATCGAGGCCTGTGGGCTGTGTCTCTACAGTGAATGAGTCTGGCCAGGAGAGACCCTGCTGTGACAGGAGAAAAAAGAAATGATGGTTGAAAACCACACCTGGAAAAAGCTGATCTAAAAGAGTCTGGTTTTCAGGTATGACACCAACGCACAGTAACCAAAGAGAATAGACGTAATTTAGAGTTCATCCGAATTCAAAAGTTGGGCTGGGGGTGTAGCTCAGGCATAAACATACATGCCTAATAGCTGTAGAAGCCAGCCATGATAAGCTAAATGTGAACAGATCACCCAAAGGAAGTCCTTTACTTCCAACTATTATCATCTGCCAGAGTAGGACTCAGCCATGATAAGTTTAATAGAGGCCTGGGTCTCAGTAGTTTACCCTGAAGCAATACCTGGTTGCAGGAAGGACCACAAGCTGAGATTACCCGAGCACCACCCAAGACCAGACCACCCAAAGGAAATTCCTAATGTTCCAACCGCTGTAGATAGGATCACCTGCCAGCACACACTCACCAGGACACCCCTAGACAAATGTCAGTCAATCAGGGGTCCTGAACCTCAGAAACCCCCTCACCCTCACTTTTACTACTATAACAACCCAACTCTAACTGAGCTCGGGGCTCTCCATTTATTCCAATACGTTAGACATGCAGAGAGACCGAGTTTGCAAACTTGCATAAAATAAAGGCTCTTTGCTTNGGACACCCCTAGACAAATGTCAGTCAATCAGGGGTCCTGAACCTCAGAAACCCCCTCACCCTCACTTTTACTACTATAACAACCCAACTCTAACTGAGCTCGGGGCTCTCCATTTATTCCAATACGTTAGACATGCAGAGAGACCGAGTTTGCAAACTTGCATAAAATAAAGGCTCTTTGCTTTTACATACGGGACTTGATATCCTTGTTGACTTTTGGGGGACTTAGAGGATTTGGGCATAACAATGGCCTCAAGGCCTTAACTACTACTAACCCTAACCTAAAATGAATGAATAAATAAATAAGGAAATAAACGTTAAAAGCCTTTATGCTCAAAAGGTCAGTAACAAGAGAGAAAGCAACCCACAGGATAGGCATAATGTTTGCAAATAGCATGCCTGATAAAGGATTTATTCCTGAAGAATTCTACAATGCAATAACAAAAAGACGAGTAACGTGTTAAAATAGGCAAGGATCTGAATCACCTTTGGTCAGTCCCATAAGACTGGTACAAATCAAACCCTGAGTGGGAGATGACTGTAAATTAGTAGGCTGTCGTTTATAACAAGAAAGATAATCTAGGGGCGAAGGTAAAGTTGGAATCCTTACCCTTGGGCTCTGAGGGATGTGAGGCCCTGCAGCTGCCTTGTGCTAGTGTCTGGCTTCTGTTCAGGAGGTCAAATGCACCATTACCTTATGAGCTAGCAGCTCTTCTCTTAGGCACAAGAGACATGAAAGGGTATGTCCACATGTGAGTCTGTAGGAGATGTTTATCATATCATAAACAAGACACTCCCTTCAGCTGATGAATGGGGGAATAAAATAGGAGCTAAAGTACAAAGCAAGTTTCCCCTTCTGTTCTCATAAAGTCACTCACGACAACTTCTGACACCAAGTTGTGGCAAGTGCCCGTACCACTGAGCTGTCACACTGGCCCACGTCCTCTTCTAAAGGAGCTACAACTGTCCCCCTGTCATTGTAGGTTAAAGTTCCAACATGGGGATTGTGGGGGCATCTATAATCGTCTATAGAGAGGGTCCTCTATTCTAAAGATTCTAAAGTGGGCTTTGATAATGGATCCACAAGTTTGCGAATATGCTGAGACCATTGAGCTATTCACTGTAAGCGATTACGTTGAATGGTATGCGAATAAAGCTGCCACCCCCCCCCCAGAAGTTGATAGTAAAATGTCACAGAGGAGCCAGGGCTGCTGGAATGGGCATGGAAGAGGACATGGGTGAGTAAACGTCCTCCAAATCGCCTGCTTTTCCTTAAGTGGTTCTAGGCGGGCTTTTTGTATTTTAGAAGTGAGTGGGCCTGCAGCTCGCTTTCCTTCTCCTGCGGACCTGGCCCCATTAAGAAAGCAGTGAGCATTAGTGGAATGCTAACGGCCTGCACTACACTAACTTCCCATCTGGCCGTCACTCTCCAGGAGGCTGCTCTTATTTGATTGTGACTCGTTAGTTTTGTTCCCATTCGTTTGTGCTGATGTGGCTGTTTGGGGGAAAATCTTGTCTGGGGTTTGCTTTCAGCATCCGGGCTCCCAGAGAGCCCTCCATTACAGGAGATGCTGTCTCTAACAGTAATGTTGTTCTGATAGGCCAGTGGAGGGTGAGGTTGGAGGGCACCATCTGGGATGGAACTGGTTGTCCCCTGGTGACAGTCAGGAGACCCAGTGCAGCGTGTTACTTTGGAAAAGTGACTTGCTTGGCACAAATGGGACACTGAGCCTGTTACCTTCATTGGGTTTGCTACACCCTGGAGTCCTGCCAACCTGGCTAGGATGCATCTGCACAGCCCAGGCAGATGTTCTGTTGGTCAAGTTTCTGTACAAGCACTAGTTGTTCCAGAGACAGTTAGTTACTTGACACTGGTGTTCAGTTGAGCTTCCTCTTTTCAGGTACATGGTGGTCCCTTGTCAAGCTAGCATTGTCATAACTAGGGCCTCCTAGGTGGAATAGAATTTTTTTTCCTCTTGATTTCTTATCTCTTAAAGCAGGGGCTTAGGGTACTGCTAGATAAGTCCTCCAGCTACACACAGAGGCTTCAGAACACACCTTGTCTTGTTTTCCATAGATTTGAATAAGAATCGGAATAGATTTGAATAAGAATTTGAATAAGAAGCATCTTGGGTTGTGCTGCTGTGACCTGTTCCCTCCTACAAGGAAGCAGGTTGGAGAGGGAGAAAGAGGAAAAGCCAGGAGGTAGGAAAGGAAGGAGAAAGGCAAGCAAGAGACAGGGAGAGGGTCACAGTTAGACTTGTAATGAGTGGGAAGAAATGGAGGGCTCTGGCAGGTGCAGGGAGCAGAGGAAGGCGAATATGGTTGTGTGCAAGCCAAGGGGCAGAGTAGTTACGGGGGAGGTGTTTGCTACTGGGTGCTGGTCCACAAACCTGCCACCCCATTTTCTCTGTACCCCAAAGAAATTAGAGAACAGAAATCGGTAAAGGAAAATTGGCTCATTTACAGACTTATAGCTTGGCCAACTAACTGAGATCTGGCTGTCCAGTGTTCATGTCCTGGAGGATTGTTCAGGCCAAGAGGAGGGTGGGAGAGGAGGCAGCCGCTGGGGCACGAGCCCCGCTGCCTCTCTTCAGCTGGGAGCCGGTATTTCAGGCTCTAAGTGGAAGCCGGTTGGTTCTGCTTTGGGCAGAGCATCACAATTTCTGACTGGGGTCCTCATCGCCACCTGCTGGTGGCTCCTCCTGGATGGCCCGCAGGGCCTCTGGAGCCAAGGCAGCTGGAGTAGAAGAGAGTTAGATGGTTCTTAAGGTGGTGGATGAGGGAGTCCCACCCCTAACTGGGGTGATTTCCCCAGCGGACTTACAGCCGTATTTGGAGACATCTTTGATTGTCACGGGTAGGGAGTGTTTCTGATGTCCTGTGGCTAGGGATGACGGTGTCTGACACTCTCAGGACACAGGGTGCTCTCCCATGACTGAGAGCTGGCAAGCCCAGGGATGACAGCCCGAGATGAAGAAACCCAGTACCAATTGAATTTCTTTTAAGCTCAACACTTGCAGCCCAGACAGCCAGAAACCCGTTTTCCTAATTTGGCCGCAGCACCTGGAGACAGTTTGGTTCACACACCTGATCTAGCTCAGGCAGAAGGTTGGAGCCAGCAGCCCAGGTTTTTCTGAGTTAATTATATTAATTTTAAAAAGCCAAGGTTTTAAAAAAAATTCTAAAAAGCAGACAGAATTCTCTTGTTTTCTACGTTTGCAGCCCAGCAGGCATATCTTACCCACTCCTTTAAGAGGCTTTTCTTCCTAGGGGAGCAGGCTAACATGGCCTCCTGTGGTCTATGCATAGCACTGAATGGGTCTCACCCCAATGGGTCAAGGGAGAAATAAACGAGGAAGGAAATGAGCGTGAAATTGAAAGGTACAAGGCATATTTTTTTTTAAAGAGGGCAAAATAGATTGTCCTATTTACAGCAGTGAAGTTGCAGCCAGCCACAGCTGTGGGGCAGAAATTACGGAGAATTAGCGATTGTTCTGTGGAGTCGCTCCGGGCCAGAGGCATCCGCTCTAACAGTTTTATAATGTAACCTCTCTTTGCCCTGCTGAGCTGAGCCATGGAGCATGCCCGTGTTCCTGACATCTCTCCAGGGGGCAGCTCTAGCTCTTGTCTCTGCCACTGCTCAAGTCTGAGAAAATGGGTGCTGTGTGTTCTGGGACATTCTAGTCTCCCCTGAATGGACCCTTCCTGTAGTATAAAAATAGTTATACAACAGGTTACCAGGTAAACTAGCCTCTCTTTTCTTCCTACCATTTTCTAGCCCATTAAAAAAGTGAACTGAAGTTCATCATATTTATGACTTGATTTTTTTCTATGCTACAATCACAGCTGCTACTAAAAAATATTTGAAACTTTTATACATTCTTGACTACCCTGAAGATCAAGACCTGTTGATTTCTAATCTGCCTTCATATAGTTGTTATTATTATGATGATGATGATGATGATGATGTCAAGACAGGGTTTCTCTGTGTAGCTTTGGAGCCTGTTCTGAAATTCACTCTGTAGACCAGGTTGGCTTCGAACAGAGATCTACCTGGCTTTGTCTCCTGAGTGCTGGGATTAAAGGCGTGTGCCACCACCGCTGGCTATTACTATTTTTAAAGACAGGCTCTCCTTATGTAGCTCTGGTTGGTCTGGAATTTACCATGTAAACCAGGATAACTCTAGACTGTCTTTGCCTTCCCACTGCTGGGATTAAAGATGTGCACCACCTCACCTGGCTTCACTTCATTTACCAGAACTTTTTATCCTCTGTATTTAAAATTCTGTCCCAAAGCTTGGAGGTGGGGGAGAACCTGGTCTAGCTCTTCCTTGCTTGCGTGGATTTCCTCTTCGGTGCATCTTGGAGTGTTTGCTGAATCCTCATGTATGCCAGCTTTCTGAACTGGGAGCTATACAAAGGAGAGGAGTGGGGAGTGACATGTAAACCTGCAGGCTCCGCTGTGGGGTTTACCTTGAAAGGAATCATGGTAAATTATATGTGACATTGCATTGGCCATTCAAGCCATTCTTAAGTAAAATTCCCCGAGTACATTCCCATTACGCAGCCATCTCCTCTTTGGTCTCCAGAACTCTGGAAACTGACCCTGCCCAGACACGGCCCTTTATGCCCTCCTCCTTCCACGTTCTCTCTGTGGATACAGCTGCTGTAAAGACCACGGATGAGCACAGTCGTAACAGTATTCGTGCTTTTGTGCCTTGCTTATTTTACTGAGTGCAATGCCCTCACAGTTTGTCAGGGCTGTGGAATGTGATAGGCTGAAAAATATTCCATCCCTATGTGTACAAATTGCATTTTCTGTGCCCATTCACCTGCCCGTGGACATCTGGATTATCTCTCCTCGGGCTAATGCAAACAGGGATGTATGGACGCTCATATAGTTCCTAGCATTTAGTTACCTGCGTCGGGATTGGTTACTCTGGCTTCCTAGCTTCCTTCCTCTCCACCCACTCCAGGTCACCCTACCTCTCCACGACCATCTGTTTCCCTTATCTTCTTGGATATGATGTAATCTTAGCTGTCACACATGGTTCAAAGGCAGAAGTTTTGTTCAGGTTTGCAGTGTTGGGGATCAAGCCCAGGCATGCTAGGCAGTGTTGTACCATTGCGCTAAATCACCAGCCCATTCTATCTTTGTGTCAATATTTATTATGACTTTTCCATATAATTATGTTTTTAATTAACTACATCGAATCAACTGTCCTAGAAAAGAGGAAGTTGTTTTAATTTAACAATTTAAAAGTTAGAAGCAAGTGAATTATAGAAATTTTATACAAATATATAAAAAAACCACCCCAAGTATATATGTGTGCATGTGTGTATACTTATATGTCTCTGTAGAGATGCTCATGGAATGCTCCTTTTCAGTTCTTTCTGGTATTGAACGTTCATGCCAAGCAAGAGCTCTGCCATCCAGCGATACTCCAAACCCATGCTCTTTCATAATTATAAACGTTAAGACAAAAACCACACCATTTTCTTCCAGAAGGGGACTCTTGATCGTTCCCTAACGATTGCTATCGGCAGATGGCCACACAGACGAACAGTAAACAGTGGAGTAGATGCAGCTGATGGTTCAGGTCAGTGGAACGGCCAGCCTCGCTCCTTGGGCCTCAGCCTGGCTCCACACACCACATGACTGGGGCTGCTGGGCCCACTCAGAAGACTGAGGGGCCCAGGCCTCTTCTGAAGCAGGAACCTGGAGAAGTGGAGAATTAGGATTCAGAGAAACCTGCTCCATACAAAACCATAAATGGAGAGAGAGCCTTGGTGGTGGTGGTGGGGGCACTTGGGTGAAAGGCAGCGAGATGGAAAGTGTTCTTGGGCCACAAGAGAGAGGAAAGGGATTCTGTATGAGCCCTTGCTGGTGACACCAGAGGAGTTAGGGTGACCCAAGTTGGCATTATGATCTCTCCATCCTAATGGCCAGTGGCTTGGAATTTTATGGGGGTTTGTCTCTTCTAGTCATCACCAGGGCATGAGATGAATATTGCAAGAGTCTGCTTTAATTAGCCCTGCAGCTGGGCCAAGGTCTGGCCAGGAAAGAGGTGGATTGAACAAACTGTATAGTTTATACCCTTGTTCAGGCCTTCAACTAGTATTTCTTAGGTACTTCCCACAAGCCAGGCATCATTCCCTGTTGTGGGAAGTGAGTGAGAGGGTGTAACAGGACCCCAGTCCTTAGCACAACTGACTCCATGATGGAAGTACCTTTCAAACTGTAAATCTCAGCACATAGAACTACCTGCTGAAAGGAAGACCTAATCCATCAAAGTCCATAATTCTGGGAAAGTCTCCAAGTGTGCTAACCTTGCCTTTTGGTAGTTCCACTTCTGGCTAACTGATCTTGTTACCTGAGATATGTCAACCCAAGATGGAGTTTTTGTGCTCAGAAGCTCACCCTGAGAAAGGCTCTGGGCTACACTGGGCTCCCAAATACCCAGTGTAGTCCTTGGCTGGCTAATAAAGGCTGTCTCTTGTCTTAAACCCACATCTGAGCTGTCTTCTCTGGTGAGTACCCCACAAGAGAGAGGCCTGGTCTTCCAGAGTTCATGCTCTGATGGAATTACCTGGGGGACTGACGCTGGAGCTTGGCCTTCTTTCTACTGGATACGCCTTCCAAGGCTGCTGAGAAAACACTACCTTTTACTCACAGGTGAAGTCTCTCCCAAGAGAAGTCATAGCCAAAGCTGTTTCTAGATGGAATCTTTTTCAGGAAAATCATGCTCACCGAGGTGGGAGGCTTATTTCCAGAGGTGTGATGTCTAGGGCTTCTGGCCTGGGCTGTTTCTGTCGTGTTTCTCCATGCCCTAGCCTCTTCAAACCAGCCCTTTCATGGTCATGATTTTAGAAGACTCTTCCCTAGCCAGGAGCATGGTTCTCTCAGTCCAGGCCTGGCCAGTTGCCACCTGTCTTCTGTGTTTCTTCCCACTCTTGTGTTATTATTCTTAAAACTAGACTTAATCACTTGTGGGAAATATATAGTACATGTTAAAGATTTCCCTTTATTTTATTTTAGAAATGTTTCCTTTGAGTATTCCATTTATGCAACAAAAAATACTATGGCCTATAAATTTATGCTTTATTAAACAGATTCTCAAGCATTAAAAACCCAGCCTCATCCATAAGCAAAGGAACCTTTCACAAACAATCCCCAAGGGGGAAGTTAATATTTTGGGATGAGCCGAGAGAGAACAGGGAAACTTATCCATCTTTCTTAATGCCTGGGATCACTATGCAGAAGGCCATTTGTTCCAGGAAACCCAATAGACCATTTTGAGGTTGAGATCCTTGCTGTGCTTATTCTCTCCTCCAACCTGGCTGGTCACAGAAGCCCCACAGAAGGTGAGCTCATGGGCAGCAACTGTTGCTCCCTGGTTACAGGGGCTGAATGCTTTGCTGAGATGAACGGTGTAGGGGTTGGGTCCCAACACAGTTCTATTTATGTGGACTCTTCTCACTAGGAAATTATGATGAGAAAGTCAATTTGCTTCATAGGAAGCATGAGCCAGGGTTAATTCCCATCATTTGGTACTGGCAATGTGAATGTTTGCGTGTGAACTGAGAGTCATATTTTAAGGCAGGCCTTATTGTTTCATTAGTCCTGAAAGAGTCATTTTGAATGTAATTACTTGAAGGGAATATGTGGTCTTGGTGGACATGGCATCATAATAATAAGGAATGAGCATGGTGTGGTTCGTATCTGAACAGAGCACATTAGAAAGTTAGTGATTATAGCTCTTACTGAGTTGCTTACATAGGGGTCAAACAGCAGGAGAATCAGCAAGTTTCTGAGATAGCAAATGTATACAGTTATACTTTTAAACTGCTGTATGGGTTAGCCGTCTTGGTGGTTTTGATGCTCAAAAAAATCTAACTAATTTATTCAGAATAACCTGTAGACAGGGTTTCCTGCTTAGCTCTAGTGAAAACAGGGCTGGTAACCTTCGTGGAACTAGAATGTGGAGTCAGAGTTGATGCTCTTTCATGCAAAGCATATTAATTGTGCTAAATACAATTAAGGCACTTTAGTCTGTGAGAACAGATTTTGATCCAAGTGTGCAGAAGATCCAGCTTGTCATAAATGGTGTTCCCTCTATCATCTTTACTCCAGAGTCTTTGGAAGAATCAAGCGTTGCTTATGCATGTTCAGGTTCATGGCTTATCACCCATCGTTGACTCCATCTCTGAGGACTTGTTCGGCTTCCTGTGAGCTTTACCGCTTGTGTCATGCTCATGAGGGATTCCTGCATGTCACTGTGCTGTGCCAATCCCACCCGCTTCCTTGTCCTGCATGCTTGCTATGCTGTTAGTCAGCTTCCTGTGTGTGTGTGTGTGTGTGTGTGTGTGTGTGTGTTTATCATGAGATCATTTACTTCCAAAGAAAAAGGATGGTTTTGGTTCTCCATTTTGAAAGTTTCAGTCTGTGATAATTGACCCTACTGCCTGGGGGCTTTTGGCAACACCCTTCACCACGGTGGAAGCACAAGGTGCTTATGTCAGGCATGAACGTGGCGGGGGGGGGCACAAAGAGACGGATGGGAGAGTCTGAATTCCTCAGTTCTCTTTGAGGGCCTGGCCCCAGTGATCTAAGGACCTCTCCACTAGATACCCCACTTCCTGGTTTTATCACTTCCCCATAATGCTAACCTGAAGACAAAGCCTTCACCTCAGAGGCCTTGGGCATGTCCCAGGCCCAGACTGGAGCACATGCTCAGAATGGTCAGCCAAGAATTTTTATTAAGAGATCTTAAAAAAGCCAGGGTATAGTGGCGATTGCCTTTTATGCCAGTACTCAGGAGGCTGAGGCAGGAGGATTGCCAGTTCAAGCACAGCCAAGGAAACATAGTGAAGCCTTGTTTCCCACTTCTCCAAAGGAAAAGAAAGAATCATAGGACAGAGTTCTTACTGCCATACAGAGAGCTATGTAGCTGGAAGGAAAGACAGAAAGAGCCAATGTGAGAACAAGAACACTCCAAGATTCTGTGTGTATTTTGGCAAGGGAATAGAGCTTAATTTGTTTTAGTATAACCTATAATCCTGGCAGACAACAGGCTGAAGAAGAAAGACTATGAGTTTTAGGCTAGCCTGGACTACATAGCCACACACTGTCTAAAAGAAAGAAAAAACAAAACTTAGAGACACTCTGCAAAGTGACCCAGTCCGGCATGGACAAATAAAATTTGTAAATAGGATCAGAAAACTAAGGTGTTTTTTTTATTTAATACAAGGAAATATCAGCTTGTAGAATATTGCACGTAAGTAAGGAATGACCTGGGTTCTGGATTAGCTATTCTCTTTCTTCCGTACCCGTCCAGAGTCCTGGCTATTGAGACAACAGAGTTAGAGAGCAGTGGGGAAGTCATGTTCTCTTGGGTGGAGACCTCCAGGTCTGGGAATGGAGTAGATTTTCTACCCTGAGATTGCCCTGGCTTGGAGGCAGCTGTCTGAGATCACTGTCACTTTTTGCCACTAACTTGGGTGACTTTAGTCAAGACCAGCACCAGCCCAGTGTTTCCATCTGTGAACGCCAGCCTCTTATCCTCTCCTGGATCATTCCGTGTGTGTCTTTAAAAATGACCAAGTTCATAGCACAGCCTGCTCCTATTGCCTATGTCTTTTGAAAAGAGAGATTCAAAGAGAAACCCAAGCTGACCTTTGCGGCTAATGAGCTGTTACAAAAGATGCTGGGCCATGAGGAAATGGCCAGCTGGACAAGGACAGGCCTTTCTTTGGTCCGTCCATCTGGTCCTTCACACCCCCTCTCTCCCATTCTTGAGTCACCTAAGCACTCATCAGCTCTGTTGAGCACACTTATCTGCAATCAGACCACCCTGCCGCTTCTGGCTGGCTGTCACTCAAGCCCCAGTTTGCCGTTATCAGAAGCTAAAAGTGAGGCTCCTTAGGCCAAAGGCAAGCTGCAAGACTTGGGAAGGGTCAGGGAGGGCTGCTTGACTGTTCTCGGCAGTGTGTGCACGTTCTGGTGTGAGAATTAGCAACCCCAGCATCACCAACTGAGAGCCCCTTGCCTTACAAGGCTTTTTGTTCTGTGTTCCGACCACAGTCCAGTATCCTGGATGCTTTGAAGAATTTGGGAACTTTGCCACCAGCAGGATTTATGAAAATTACCAGCCCTCCCACCTCCCACTCCACAACACACCATGGCAGAGCACAGTGGGTTCCAAACACTTATTGCTTTAGGGGGCCCTCTCCTCCCTGGTTCTCCTGGCCAATGTAAATGCTGAACAGATTCCTGGGCCCTGCATTTTGTCCCAGCCATTTTGGGAGGTCATTGCCTTTTGCATCCAGCTGTTGAAGCTTGGTTCTGGGTCTCCTGCAGGCTGGGACTCTGCCAGCTCCCTGCTGGAGCATTTCACAGATGGCACCAGGGCATGCAGATCTGCTGATGTGTGGCCTGCAGGGTGACTACCCTGGCTGACTTTCAGCTAAGTAGGGGAGGAATCCCTGTGGGAAGCACCCCTTGTTTTCTGGTTTCAGAGGAACTGTGGCTGCAATGGCCTTTCTCTCCCTCAAGTCCATAGAAAGAGTGACATCAGATGCTTTTCATCAAGGAGAAAACAAAAGATCACTGGAGAAGGTCACTATCTTTGGTTGTTTGTGTCAGGCTTTAAAATGTCTTAGGATGCACTGTTTTTGTATATTATTATTTATTTATTCTTTTTGGCCTCAAAATTCTCCAAGTCAGGATAGGAGATGTGTAGGCATCGAAGAAAATAAGGTTTAAGTGGAGGCAGTTTCTCACTAGTGTCCACAGATGTGTTTCTTTAGCAGGGATCCCAAGCAAGATTTTTGTTTTTTCTTTTGTAGTTCAGTCAGTAAATCAATAGGAAGCAGAATGCCTTACAAGCACATTCTTGAATTGTGCACAAAAAGAAGAGCTTTGCTGTATTGTCGGGAATAACACGTGCATCCCTGTAAAGTCCACCGTAAAGCACTCGTAAGGAAGTGAACAGAATGTCATTATTTCTTCCTAAGTCAAGACTCTTAGATGGGATTGAGAGAGTAGCTGGGTAAGTAGGATTTTACCAGTAAGCACTTGAACTCCAGTACACAGACACAGACAGACACACAGACACATACAGACAACACACAGACATATAGACACAGAGATACAGACAGACAGACAGACACATAGATACAAACATACACACAGACACACACAAATACTGACACACATACACAGACACATAGATACAGACATACACACAGACACAAATAGATAGACACACACACATAGATACAAACAGACACACAGATACAGACAGACACACACAGACACATAGAGACAGACCTACACAGACATACAAACACAGATACAGACACACCCACAAATGTACACATGTAGATAGACATACACACAGAGATACAAATACACACACATAGATACAGACATACACACACAGATACAGAGACACTCACATAGATACACACACACACATGCACACACACAAACTTGCACACTCAGCAGCGAGTCCAGTAAGTATGCAATATGGTGTCAGTGTGCCATCTTGTGGCTTTGGTTGTCATAAATGTTTTTGAGCTAGAAACACCCAAATAAGAGTTCTGTTCTGGTGATTCATCCTTTCAACTCCAGCTGAGAAGTGAACCAAGTCTTCTCAGGTGCTAGGCAATCACTTCACCACTGAACTACAACCCAGCCCTCTTTCGGCTTTTTATTTGGAGACAAGGGCTCACTTTTGCTCAGACTGGCCTTGAACTTGCAATCTTGCCTCCTCCTTCAGGGTATCCCTGCCATTTTGAAGCCATTGTTCATGGTAGCTGCTTTACAGGGCTAGGACAGTCTGTCCAGCATAAGCTGAAGTGTGTGGACTGAGTGCTGCCCTGACCTCACCTTTGCTTAGATTGGAAACTCGGCTTCTAAAGGTTCATCTCTGCCTTGAAATCAATCCTTCATCACGTTCACTATGTCATTTTCCTGTCAGGCATTTTCCTGCCTATGATAGTCTGCATTCCCCGTCCTTAGAACTACTTTATTGTGATCCAAAGCATGTGGCATAAATGTTACCAGGGTAATCCTTTAGGGTGTGTGGCAAGGCTGGGCTAACCATAGGAGCCTGGCTGAGCAGCTGATCTCTGTACCTTTTCATTTTACCAAACTGAAACTTTGTTCTTCTTTCTCTCCCCCTCCCCTCAGCTCTGCGGGGGGGCTTTGTTCAGTGTTCTGCCTCTAAGAATTGGACAGCAGCAATTGGGGATTTAGCTCTGTGGCAGAACACTTGCTTAGCAAAGAACTGGGTTTGGCCTCCAGTGTGGGGGTGGGGAGAAGACATTGGTTGCTTTAGGAACCTTATATAAGTGACTTGGGTAGTATATGCCATTATTTTTTTTAAATGGCTGACTTATTTTACTTAGATACATAGTTAAACGTTGCAGACTTTCCTCCTTTTGAAAGGTTGGACAGTA
Organism: Ellobius talpinus; assembly: GCA_001685095.1. Classification (NCBI taxonomy): domain Eukaryota; kingdom Metazoa; phylum Chordata; class Mammalia; order Rodentia; family Cricetidae; genus Ellobius; species Ellobius talpinus. Next base: position 20,097 of record LOJH01018025.1, read on the forward strand.
GTCCAGTCTATGCTTGCATCCTTTTTTGTTTTGTAGATGGACATTTAGGTGTGTTCACCTTTGGCAATTGTGAGTAGTGTTGCAAAAGGCACAGGGTGCATATATCTTCAACCCTTTTACTTCTGCTGCTATAATTTAGCTTAAACTTCTAAAGGATTTAATTTACTCTTTTAAAAATAACTACTTTGAAGATTTAACACCTTCTTTTTTCCTTCCTTCCATCCTTCCTTTCTTAACTAATTAACTTCTTTAAGTGTGTGAATATGTGCGCACACTTGCCGTGGTAAACGTATAGAGGTGAGAAGGCATTCATTCAGTTCTTTCCCTCCACCACGTGGGACCTGGGGATTGAACTCGGGCTGTCAGGCTTGGTCGCAGGTGATTTTACCCACTAAGCAATCTTGCCAGCTCTCAATTTACGTTTGCTTTCAATTCGCCAATGGTTGAGGGAATTTTCTGTTGATTTGTTGTAGGCAGTCTTGCGGCTTGTCTAAAAGGGTAGTACTAATCCATTGTAGGTGCGTGTTAACATACTTAAGACTTTTGAAACATTCCTGTTTGGGACTGAAGAAGGGAATGCCTGTAGAGAAAAGGATAGGTTATTTAGTGAAGCTTTTGCCTCTTGTGAGGCATTTGAACATAGTTTATGAGATGGTGGAACTCATGCCAGACATTTTTTCTCTCATGGGTGTTAGACTTTCCTTGTGCTACTCAGAGGCTTGGGAGTTTTGGAGGCCATTGTATTATAAATAATGAGGTAAGTCTAGAAACTGTTTTCAGTTAATAAAGGGTTCGCTTCAACCCTCGGCTGCCAACACGCTTGTGACCATGTTCCCAGGACTTGCAACTGCCCTCAAAGCTCTCGATAAGCTCCTTGTCTCAAGACACCATACTGTGTGAACTCAAGAACCATGAGCCCAAGGGACCTCTTTCTTCTGCACTCGAACTGAGGCTTAGCAGGGTTTGGAAATGATGTAGAGTAATGGCTCCCTAGGAGATGCCATCTCGGTCTTTTTTATTTTATTTTATTTTATTTTTAAGAACAATTTATTAAATCAAGTAATAGTTATCAATAAATTACAGGATGTAGAAGGATTCAATTATCAGCTACATTCAGAGTTAGTCCTAATACATGCACACAAACTTGGATTATACTCTCTGTCTGTCTATCTATCTGTCTATCTATCTGTCTATCTATCTATCTATCTATC
>LOJH01018026.1:6702-17977 GCA_001685095.1 Ellobius talpinus
TTTTTTTTTCAAGACAGGGTTTCACTCTGTAGCCCTGGCTGGCCTGGAACTCACTCTATAGACCAGGCTGGCCTCAAACTCGCAGAGATCCGCCTGCCTCTGCCTCCCAAGAGCTGGAATTAAAGGCATGTGCCACCACCACCAGCCTCATCCTTCTTATAGAACTCAAGACCACCAGCCCAGGGACAGCACTACCCACAATGGACTGGGCCCTTCCCCATCAATCAGTAATTACAAAAATACTCTACAGACTTGCCTACAGCCTAATCTTATGGAGGCATTTTCTTGAGGCTCCCTCCTCTCACATGATTTTAACTTGAGTCAAGTTGACCAAAAAAAAAATACTGTCTAGTACACTGCCCCTGGGCTATGTCACTTAAAAGTAGCTTGCATACAAGCACATTACAGTCATGTGATCCAGCATAACTGTCAAGTTGCCTGACTCTTCCAAAACTAAGTTCAAGCTACCTGTGTCATGGATTCCACTCTGAGTTCAGCTAACTGGAGATGGCCATCTCTACTGAGCATGTGCAGACTTTTCTTGTCATTATACACTAACTTCAGCATGAAACTACTTACACAGCTTGCACAGTTAGGTATTCCAAGTAGTCTAGAGAGAATGTAAAGTATACAGAAAATAATGACATATACATCAATGAATTAGCATTGAGAGTCCAGAAATCAACCCCTGTATCTATGGTGTATTGATGCCACACTATACACAGATACAATGCCATTTTATATATGAGCAACCCATATTCCAGTTTCAGTGAAGGAGCCTAGAACCTGACTGTCAAAGACACCAAGGAAGGCACAAACCAATTAATATTGTTTTTAAATGCTCCAGGATGATCCATCATGCCCCCAAACAACACACAGAACCACAGCTGTAGCCTCATTTGCTTTTAGCTGGTATAACATGGGGCAAAGGTCACAATGAAGTATCAGGAAGGTTTGGAGATGAGCACCCTGACGCAGTTCAGATGATTTTCAAACACTGGGAGAGGTGTGATGTTGGGACAGCTCTTCTCGCTTTGAGAGCATCACGTGCCCTTCAGTCCTTGACCCGTGAAGCATCAGTGTTCGACTAAACCAAACCCAAGTTTTCTTCTGAGGAAATTCAACAGCACTTTGAAATGTATTATCTGGTCAGTAGCTACTTATTCTCAAGATCATGGATATCCACTTAGACAACCTTACCAGATGTTAAGTAGCTCAAACAATGGCAGAATGAAGAGGGAACAATAATTTGACCACAGTTTGGGAACCACTGAAGATTTTAAGTTACAGACCCTCTTCCCTCACTTAAGTTCTTAGCTAAGAACTCTCAGGAGTACGGGTGTGAGGGAGTCTTCATTTATCCGAGACCACATTTAATTATTTATTTATTTATTTATTTATTTATTTATTTATTTATTTATTGTATTGGTGTGTCTCTGAGTCTATGTGCACTGCTTGCTTGCAGGTGCCTGTGAAGGCCAGCAGAAGCTATAGGATCCCCAGGAACTGGGGTTCCATAATGTTGTGAATGCCTGATGTGGGAGCTGGGACTTGAGACCCAGGTTTTCTGAAAAACCAGTAAATGTTCTTAACAGTTGAGTCATCTCTCCGGACCCAAAGAATTACTTTTTAAAAATTGTAATATTTGTGTTCATTTTAATGCAATTACTAAAAGGCATGTCTCTCACTTCCCTTGGAGAGAAACCCTTAGCTCCTTCAAAGTCCTTTCCACGCGTGTATTTTATGCTCAGTTACACATACCCCTTCCATTGTGCATACTTTCTGACATACAGTAGGTATTAAGTAGATGCTTACTAAATCACTTAAGGGATGTGAAGGCAGTTGTCATGCCACATAAAGCTCAAATCTTTCCCACGATTGAATTTCCTACTTTATCTTCCAAACTGCTAATCGTTGTCGGAGGACGCGATCCTACTGAACTGATAGAATGCTGAATTTAATTCCTGCCATTAAATCCAGCTGGGCCTCCAATGCGACCGGGCAGTCTTTTTTAATGAGGTCTTGTTGCTTTTCTAGAACATTCACAGTCCCAGCTTATTCCACGTACTTTAACCTATCACTGGTCCTTACTACCTTCCTTACCCTCGGCAGCAAAGCTGTGGAAAATGTCTCACTGCCTGGTCCTTCCTCTAGAGATATTTCTGCACGGTCATGTCTAGGTATATGTCCTACTTTTTACCTTCTGATTGCAAATCTCCCCATCTTTTACTGTCTGTTACTGTCCGCTTCCGACCCGCCTCTCCACCCATTAAATACAGAACAGTGCTTTGCTGGTAAGCCAAGGTCACTTGTTCTGGTTATTACCCATAACAAACCACTCCAAAGTTATTGGTGTAGACCAGCAATCGTTATCTGCGAGTCAGGAAGTCAGGAAGGGCGCAGCGAGTGAGAATGACTGCTTGTTGTGTGAGTCACTTTCATGACTGTGACAAAATGCCCAACCATAAAGCCCTTCTGGAAAGACAGGTGGATTCTGACTTGTAGTTAGAGGGTATCGTTCACCATTTGGGGATGGTATGGTCACAGGAGTGAAGCGGCTGGTCATATTGTATGCAATAAAGATTAGCCATCATATTTTTGCTACATAATATTCATGCATTTATTTGGAAAGACAAGGAAGATCGCCTACATGTCCGTTACACATGACGGGAGAAACAAAGGCAAGACTGGGTGCTGGAAGCCTTCCTGTGGCTCCTGCTTAGGGGTTAACTTTCTCATAGCACGGAAGACTCAAAGCCTTTGTAAGTCTTCAATGGTAGGAGTTTAAGGCTTTATGTGTGTTTCACTGAATAAGGAGAAATTGTCTTTCTTTTTTACATTAAATATATGTATTTATCCAATGGTGGTGGCACATGCCTTTAATCCCACCACTTGGGAGGCAGAGGCAGGTGGATCTCTGTGAGTTTGAGGCTAGCCTGGTCTACAGAGCGAGTTCCAGGACAGCCCAGGACAAAGAAATCTTGTCCTGAAAGCAAAAGCAAAGCAAAACAAAACTATATCTATATAAAACTATATATATGTGTATATATATATTTAGAGTTATTTATTTCACATTCATGAATATTTTGTTTCTGCATCACTTATGTGCCTGTTGTCTGTGGAGGTCAGAGGAGGGCATCGGGTCCCCTGGAACTGGAGTTGCCAGATGGTTGTGAGCCACTGTGTGGGTGCCGGGACACAAGCTCACTGGTGTTATATGCCGAACAGCGTACCAGCCTTCTGATTTTCCCTTAGATGCAAGCTTCTCCTAGCTTCCATATCGGCTGCACAGTGGTGCTTGAGAGATTGAAGACTTTTACCTGTGTTCAAGGGAGAAGGGCCTGAGCCCTTACATTTCAAAGTCAAGAGAGTAGAAAATCGAATTATGAGACCAGGTAGACAGCAGATAATTTGCCTCAGCCACTGGAGAAAACGTGCACTTCCATGTCGTTTGTGTTTACCACCCGCCGAAATCCAACCTAATCCTTGACCTAAAAGTCGGAGAGCTTCCCACAGCCGAGGCTCCTTCAATGACTCTTTCTCTTTTCCACTTGCCCGGTCATCCGCTGTCTGAAACTTGATCCTGGACCATGATCACGAACTTCCCCACCTTAAATTCTTTCATTGGTGCCATTTCTTCTTTCAATTACACTGCTGTAATTTTCTTTCTCATCTCCCCTTGTCTTATTGAGGCATGAATCATTCTTGCTATGATCTCCTGCCTTCCTTGTCCTCTATGTTCCCTGACATTTCCCTGTGAATGTAATCCTAATTTGCAAAATGCATAGGGCCTTTTGCTTATCATTTTTGAAGATGAGATCTCACGCAGTTCAGGTTGACTTTAAACTCACTATGTAGCTGAAGATGGCTGAACTCCTGTTCTTGCTCCTGCCTTTCAAGTCCTAAGATACTGGTACATACCACAATGCTCGCCTAATTCCCCCAAGGGGATTTTTTCAAAGCTCTCCTACCCTAGAATATCTCTGTATCATTTTGTACTAGTGACATCTATGCATTAGTATAATGGAGCTAATTAATAGGAACTTTCTGAAGAACCTTTCTTTTTTCTGTCCCCACCTTTCCTTCCTTCCTTCTTTCCTTCCTTCCTTCCTTTCTTTTTTTGAGGTTTCCATGTGTAACCTAGGATGTCCTTGAACTCACAATCTTCCTGCCTCAGGCTCCAAAGTGCTGGAACCACAGGTGTGTGTGCAGGTCCCTCTCTTGTTCTCAGAGTGTTCTCTTCATTAGAGGGGCTTATCCATTATCCCCAGCTATGACTTTTTTCCATATCTTTAAGACCTATCTCTGTTAAGCCTTTCTTGACTACCCTGTCTCTGCTGTCTGGCTTTCCATTTCTTGTGGTTTTTTTTAAATCATTAGGCAGGGCTGGAGAGATGGCTCAGTGGTTAAGAGCACTTGTTGCTATTGCAGAAGAACCAGGTTTGGTACTCAGCATCCATATGGTGATTCACAACTATTGGTAACTCCAGTTCTAGGGGGTCCAGCTCTTCTGGCCTCCAAAGGCACAGACATGTACATAGCACACATACATACAGAAAGGCAAAATACTCAAATCCATAAAATAAAAATAAATCTTAAGCAACAGCAACAACAACAACCAAACAAATTAGGCATGCTAGAATCCTTTGGAGTCTGTACCCTTTGTTAGTGTGAGTTTGGAAGGAGTAACAGATTTGGGTCCCAGATTTATTATACAAACCTTAAACAATGTAGTAACGCTTTGTAGTAACACAATGTAGTAACACTTGTAGTATATATAAGCATGTAGTAACAAAAAATAGACATTTCTAGACTTAACTATGCATGCTATGTTTGTAATCCCTGTACTTGGGATGCAGAGACAGGAGGATCAAGAGTTTGATGAGAACCTGGGCTGCGTGGTGAGTTTGGAGCCAGAAAGGAGCTATATGAATACACTGATTTAATTTCACTTGGGTCTATATATAGCAGTGAAACTATGGGGTTTTGTGGTAGATCTGCAAAGTCCTGGGATTCCTTTCTCACTCAAGTAGTCTGAGTTGTATCACCGAGAGGTTTATTCCTCTGAGACATTGTAGCTTGCTTGAACCTGGTGGAGATTGTTGCCTTTTTGCTTGAACCTTTGTTATCTATGGCTGTAGCATAGACCATACGGAACCAGTAATTTGGCACAGCAGATACCTCACAAACCCTGATGTCTAGACGTCTAAGACGTGGCTACATGGTGTGTTTGTGGCTTAGGATCTCTTATGATGGTGCAATCAAAGAGTTAGCATGGCCTTTATTGCATCTTGATAGCCCGGCACTTTTAAGTTCATTCCCATGGATGCTGACTGGACTACAGTTCCTTGCCATGCAGTCCCTCTTTGTAGGACTGTACATGACAAGACTGTCCTTCAGTAGAGTGATGAAGAGTAAATGAAGCCATTAGCAAAGGCATAGCCTTTATACTCTCAAAGGACATGAGGACTCACTGCTGTCCTTCTCTGGAATGCTACAGGAAGAAAAGGTATGAGCACCAGGATGCCAGGGCACTGGGGACCATCTTGGAGGCTGGCTGCCAGCTGAGGCATCCGGCCCAGGTGTGTATAGTCTTCCAATACCTCCCTGTTTCTTCAGGGCTATGCCAAATCATCTCATTTTCCATATACGTTAGACTGTTTTCTGAATCTGCCCCATGTGTGCGCTGCAGAGGGAGCCATCAGGAGCCCGGGTGGAATTTGATTCTGTAGTTCAGTTCTTACACTTTAGAGCAATGTCTGGGATCATGTGCCTCTCCAGACTGAGCCTTAGATTTCCTTACAGTTCTCTGGGTTATTTTTTTCTCAACTACTCCATCTCCTCAAACTTTCCAGTCCTTTTCTTTTTCTGGTCCTTTGATGGAAACTGGGAGATTTGCTCTGCTGATTTGACCATAAGCTTCCTGCAGCTGAGTTGACTTCCACACCTAAGTCTCTCTCACACAAAAGGTTTCCCCTGCACGAGTCAGCTCACAGTTCCTCTTGTCCAGGAAAAGGTCTCCTAAGAGTTTTGGGTGTCTTTTTAAATCAACCCTGTAGTCACTGTCTGGTTACTCTTAGGCTGAGCTGGAGCTATAATGTGGCTTGCAGTAAATCTTGATTAAGATAGAAAAGAGGGAAAGGAAGAGGAGGAAAAAGAACATTCCTTTCTTTATTATCTTAGGCAGGACCCTATTCTCATTCGTTGGGTCAGAGAGGGAGGACTTGTCTTGGGCTCTTGTGTCTGCTCTGAATTCACAGCTTTTGGGTTTGGAGTGATTTCAGTACAGACTGGGGACAAGAAAGGAAAAGAACAAAGTCTCAAGAAATATATCAGATGGCTCGTGATCTTCTTTCATTGCTGGGACTTTCAGTCTTTAGTAACTTGAAGCCTTTCAGCTGAGATTTTGGTTATATTCAGTACTGGGTTGCCAGACAAAATACAAGCCATCCTGTATCATTTTTTTTGTCTTAAATATTGCACAAGACACACACTAAAAAACATTTATTATTAAAGTGGAGAGGAAAATCTACTAAAATATACTTCGTTTGAAAATTCCTTAATGATATCTGATACTTTGTATGCTAATTTAAAAATAAAGTGTATTAGAAAATTATTTATCTGAAAAAGAAATTTTGCTAGGCATGTGGCCCATTTGGTATATAAGCCAGGCAACCCCAATCGGCAGGAAAGGATAGAACATGCTTACTCCCCTTTACCTAGATCAGAAACTTCACCCCATTATCTCACCAGCTGCCTCCTACTTCCTCTTGTGGAAGAAAAGAATGTACTTAGCCACTGCACTGTTGATAGATGATGTGAGCAGCTTCCAGTTTTTTCCCTCCTTTGAATAATGCCACGGTGACATTCATTTACATTCATCTTTGCACACTTTTAATCTCAGTTGCTTTCTGCCGAATGAGGAAGTGCAACTGCCTGTCTCAAAGGGCTGTTGTGAGAATCAAATGACAGGATAAGTGTGACTGTGCCCAGCTGTCAAATGACAGAGAGGATTGTTGGGCACTTGCCTTGGGGGTTGTGTTGGACTCACACACACGCAAGCTCGGCTTCCTTGACTGCTATGGTTTGAGGAGGAAATGCCCCCATGGGCTCACGTGTTGAATACTTGCCTCATGGCTGATGGTGCTATTTTTGGAGGTAGAACCTAGTTGGAGTAAATAGATCACTTGGGGGAGGTGTGCCCTTGATATCTGGACCCCTCCTTAGTCCTGTTGATTGTCTACCATGAAGCGAGCAGCCCCTTTCACTACACACTTCCACCGCCAACATGATCAGAGTGACATGGGCCCAAACCAATGGACCCAAGGACTGCGGACAACCCATCTGATTAAAAAAACGAAGAAACTTTTGAGGGCAGAGTTTTTGCTATTTGGCCTTGTAATCTATTCTATCAAATTCTGGCATGGGACTTTAAAAATTTGATTCTAAATAATTAAAAGATGAATAACAGAATTAAAAGTACTTTTAAAAATATTTATTTTTTTAAACTAATGACATATTATATATATTTAAACTAATGGTGTGTGCACATATGTGTGTGTTGGGGGTGGGTACCTGTAATGGTCAGAGACATTGGATGCCCTGGAGCTAGGATTACAGGTAGTTGTGAGCTGCCTGGGTGCTGGGAATTGAACTTAGGTCTCCTGGAAAAACGCAAAAATGCTCTTAACCACTGAACCATCTCCAGCCCCTACGCGTACCCTCTTCATTTACCTTTACCTTCTATTTCCTTCTCCCTCAGGTTATTTTTTTCTGAGATCCCTTTTCCAAATCACCTATTCAGAAAGTGATTTCCTAAACTTGCCAGTCCTCAGGGTTTTCTATCTTCTTTTTGGTGGAGGAGGAGGAGAGGGTTGGGGGGTATCACTACAGAGCACAGACCAGCCTTGTAATGATATCCTCATGCCTCAGCCTCCTGAATTGCAGCTGGGTACCCCATGCCCAGCCTTGTTTTCTAGTTTTACAGGCGTGTCTATCAAGTTCTCAGGCGACTCAGTCAGGCCCAGGAGCCCCAGGTCCCAAACACCATCTCAGTATGGCAAGTGTTGGCAGTTGCTCGACAGAGTCACACACACTGGAAGACATTTCGCTTTGATATGGCCAAAATTATCTTAAAGTAAAACGATGAATATTCATGGTAGAATAATCTACAGGTGTCTCCAGCTTCTCAGAATGACTCCGGTTATGCCTCTGTGGTGGTTTGTTTGGCCAACTCGACTGGATCTAGGATCACTGAGGCTCACCTAGGACCATCTAGGATCACACACCCAGGCAGGTCTATGTGGGTATTTCTGGAGAAGCTTCACCCAAGAGGGAAAACACACTTTGAATATGAATGATGTCATCCTCGGAGTGGACTCCTAGACTAGAATAAAAAGGAAAGACAGGAGAAAAGCAAGCTGAGAGTGAGCATTCGCCCCTGCTTCCCCGTGAATACATGATGCCGTCAAGTCCCTCAAACTTGCACCGCCATGCTCTCCTCCCTAGGACGGAGCAACCCTTCAAATAGCCAGATAAATCGATCATTCCTCCCTCGAGTTACCTTTGTCAGGTATGTGGTAAGAGCAAGGAGAAAAGTGACCGGAAGCAGGAAATCGGTACAGAGGCCTGGAGCTCTCGCTGTGGCTCACTGGCCACACGGTTCACAGGTTCACAAGCCGTTACAACCAGTTCATGGGAAAATGCGGAGTATAGAGCTACGGGCCTCAGAGCCGCGAAATACTGCAAGCAGAATTTAGTGGGCCGTTCTGCTGAGCTCAGAAGAGCAGGATCCTGGAGGTCCAGCTCATGAGGACTCTGCTGAAGCCTGGGTCAGAAGATACTAAGATTATATTGTCAAGCAATTCGGCTGCAGTGTGTCCATATTCTAGAAATCTGTGAGACGGAAGGCGATTGTGCACTAAGTTGTTCCAGTGGTGGAGATTTCGAGATGGCAGAACACTCTGGCTGTGGTATGATTTTTACGCACTGCGTTTATAATGAGGATTCAAATCAGAAAGAGATGAAACATACGAAGTTTGCTCATGAAAATGGTTTGAGGTTAGTTACAGACCATGGGGTGCAGACAAAGCACTTGTAGTCATTAACTCTTTCAGGAGAAACCGTGTGCTTTGCAAAATGGGCAAGATGCCTTGAGGGTAAGACCCTACCCAGCACGAGGTTCCAGTGTCTAGAAATACAAATTCAGCTGAAAGGAGAGAGACTAAATTAGATGGCTGCCGAAGGGAATCACTGCTGAAAGACAACTGTCCAGGAAGTGCTTCCCTGCTTCAGCCCAGGAGAAAGAAGGCTACAGCAGTGACTGAAGGCAGCTAGACTGCATTTCCAGCTGGCAACAGAGCTTGCCCTTGTTGTCCACCTCGGGTTGGTTTTGCAGCAGTTATGAAGTCGTGGAGGCTTGCAGCAAGATTCCGAACAGCAGCGAGGACCAGACAGTGTGTGGCAAGGTAGGGTTTCCTGCAAGGAGGCTGTTAAGGCCAGACCCGGGCTTCAGTGGAGATTCTGGATTACTGGATGCCACTAAGGATGAGTTTGGTCTAAAAAGGAGATTACCATTGTGTGGTGGACTGCAAGGCCAGAGGGTTGGGGATCCCCCTAGACTGTTGGGGATCGAATGATGCTACTGAGAGGCCAGATGCCAGACAGAGCCGCAGGATTTGTTACTTTCCCTCATGGGGTTCATTTGTGCTTAAGCCTGATCTTTCCTCACTATCCTTGCTTCTTCTGGAGCAGGAATATTTATTCTGGCACATTGTATATGAAAAATACTATGCAGTTTTGATTTTCATTGGGTCTCACTTAAGAGATTGCCAATGAGTTTAAAAACATCAAACTTTCGAACAATATTAGAACTGTTAAGATTTAGGGTACTCTTGAAGACGAGCTAAATGCAGTTTTGTTTGAGATAGCCAAACACCTTTTGGGGAACCAGACGTGGACTGTTATGGACTGAAATGGGTGTCAAGTTGACAAGAGTAGACTTATAATAGTCAATCATCAATTAACAATCGACAGGATTTAGGATTGCCATATGGGTGGGTGTGTCAATGGAGGTGTTTCCAGAGGGATTTAACTGTAGCAGAAAGACCACCCTACATGTGCACAGATAAATAAAAAAGGCAATAATGAAAAAACAGGCTAAGAACTTAAACTGATCTTTATCTACTCCCTGGCTGTGGGTGCAGTGTGACCAACAATCTCCTGCTCCCACCGCCTTGTGTCAGTGATGAGAAAAGTAGCTAAGGCAGTCATCACAGTGACCCTGCTTATCCCATCCCTTGTTCCTTGATTCAAAAGGTAGAGTTACTTAGTCAATGAAAAATGAGGACATGATTGCTTCTAGGTATGACTGAGGAAAAGGTTTATTGTAGACATGAGGGAGAAAACAGCCAGAAGCATCTGGAAGGGGTCACACTGAACTGGGCCAGGAGAGGAGGCTGACAAGTGGGGGTGAGGGTGGCAATGGGGTGAGGAAGGGAAGAGAAAAGAGAGAGGAGGTCAAGAGAAGAGCCAGGAGCCAAAAAGCACCAAGAGAACAAAGAGGACATGTAACCAGAATGGCTGGGTTTTATAGCAAAGGAGAAGCTGGGGGGAGGGACATGAAACTCAGGGGCTACATAGGTTTAGGGTAGAGGTCAGGGTATGGCAGTCAGGATGAGTCTGTAACAGGTACTTGTGAGTAGGGCCCGAGGGTTACTGGTGGCCAGAGTCCACGCCTCAGTTAGTCACTTGTCCCGAGTTTCTTTGAGACCTAATACTCAGAAGTCTCATATAGTTTCTCTTTTTAAATGAATTTTTTATATAATATATTTTGATCATGTTGTTCCTCTCCCCAGAACCTCTCAGACACTCCCAGTTTCCCTCCCCACCAACCACTCCAGGGCCTGAAGCTTGCCCTGGAGTGTGGCAGAAGGACACGCCATTAGGAAACACTGATTTTTTCCATTTGCTAGCAAAGAGAGTTTTGATTGCGCTGGGATCTCATTTCCACTTTCCTCTCTCAGTTCTAAGACCCTGTCAGGGTTGAATCTATGCACGTCTTGTGTGTACTGTCACAATCTCTGAGTTCAAATATGCAACAATCATGTTGTGTCTGGAAGACACTTTCTCCTTGAAGTCATCCATCACTTCTAGATCTTACAATCTTTCTGCTGCCTCTTCCACATAGATTCCTGAGCCTTGATGGGAGAAGGGGTTTGGTAAATGGTGTGGGAAGTCCTTCTGTATATGTATTGCTTTTATTGGTTAATGAATA
>LOJH01018026.1:18040-28677 GCA_001685095.1 Ellobius talpinus
GAATAGAGCAAGGCAGGAATTCCAAGCAGAGATAGAGGAGAAAGTAGGCAGAGTTAAGGAGACACCATGTAGCTGCCAAAGGAGAAAGACGCCTGCTGGAACCTTGAGGGTAGGTCATGACCTTGTGGTAATGCACAGATTAATAGAGATGGGTTGATTTAAGATGTAAGAGTTAGCTAGAAATATGCATAAGCTAATAGGCCAAGCACTATTGTAATTAATATAGCTTCTGAGTGATTATTTCAGATCTGGGCATCTGGGAAACGAATGAGCAGCCTCTGCTTACAGGTAAAGGCATTCCATTTAAGACTGAGTGCTCCAGAGTCTTTCATTCTCTGAACATCTTCACGTTATGGTTCTCTGTGTTCTCAGCTACTCAAGAAAGAACTTCTCTGATGTGGATTGTGAGAAAAACTGATCTATTGGTATCGCATTGTGTCATTAGGAGTCCTCTTATGGCTATGTTCTTTCAGCAGAATAGTAATAGGTTTTCCCTAGGCTCATGACTTGTCTAGTCTCAGGTACTTGGCCACTTTAGCAATGCTGGATATGGCTTTTATCTTGTGGAGTGGGCCTTTAAAAAAATAGTGGTTGGTTGCTCCTACAACATTTATGCCACTATTGTACTAGCATGTCTTACAGGAAGGTCACCATTGTAGTTTGCAGGGGTTCTAGCTGGGTGATATTGATAATGAGCTTTCTCCTCCAGTAAACTGCCGAGCATCTTCCTGCATCTTGAATGATAGTCAGTGGGTGTGAAGCTTCTAGATGGACAATAGCTTGTAAGTCGTGTATTTAAAGCCCCATGAGGTATGTGGGGGTCTCTCTATGGAATTCCAAAAGAGAAGATTATTATTTTTTCCTTCTCAGAAGTTGTCATTGACTCAGATCTTATGAAATCACCAAGGCCAGGGAAACAGAATATTGGCTTGAATCAGGAAGCCTCTCCCACCCCCTGGAATGGAAGCAGGGTGCAGAAGATGTACTGGGAGCCAAACCATACCCAAGGTCCTCCACAAGAGCCTTCTGTGTTTTAGTCAAACATCCTCTAAAAACACTGCATGTTCTTTTCTCATCTCTATTACTGTATTTCCTTGTGTCAATACCAAATCGACGTGCCAGAAGCCCATTTAGTGGTAGATTCTATTTAATGGAAATGTTTTTCTAAGATTTAAGCAATTTCCTTTCAGACACATGTAAATTATAATTAATCATTTGAAAAAGAGGCAAAGCTCCTTAACTACTTCCATTGAAAAATCTCCTGTCATTACGCACCTTTGCATTTAATACAAAGTGAAAATACCAAGTTCCTTATCCAAAAGCAGATTTAACATATGGTTGCAGGTGGGTTCTCACTTTTAAATTGAATTTAATTATAATGATTTGCCTGGGCAACAATTATCCCAACTGAAGGGAAAGAGGATAGTGCTTTCCATTAAATTGCAGAATCAATTGAGCAACTGAAAGCAGCAGTCTTGGGAGTGCACCCAGACAAAATCATAGACTTAGGAATGCCCAAAAGCCAAGACGACAAAGACAAATGTGGTCTTTCACTCCTTGGATACGTTACAAGTGTCTTGAAAGCATATTTTAAACAAACAGACAAACAATTAAGAATAACAGTGGGCATTCTCTCCCTGTACTCAGGATCGAACCCAAGGTCTCTGCACAGGCTAGGTAAGCACTTGGCCACGGAGCTCCATCTCCAGCCCCAGCAGCATGGAACTGTAGACCAAAAATGGAGTAACTGCAGTCTCATTATCTGAGACCATTGCCAGGGCTCAGACCAAAGGACAGCGAACTATGATAGGAATTTTCCTTTTCCTTTTTAGTTAAATTTTTACTTATCTTTCGTGCATGTGAATGTGTGTTCAAGTGTGTGAGTACATGTGCTCATGTGTGCATGGCAAGTGGAAGTCAGAGGACACTTTTGGGTGTTGTATTTCTCTTTCTACCATGTGGGTCTCAGAGATCAAGTCCAGACAGTCAGGTTGAGGGGCAGGTTCCTTTCCATGTGGGTCTCCGAGATCAAGTCCAGACAGTCAGGTTGAGGGGCAGGTTCCTTTCCATGTGGGTCTCCGAGATCAAGTCCAGACAGTCAGGTTGAGGGGCAGGTTCCTTTCCATGTGGGTCTCAGAGATNGAAGTCAGAGGACACTTTTGGGTGTTGTATTTCTCTTTCTACCATGTGGGTCTCCGAGATCAAGTCCAGACAGTCAGGTTGAGGGGCAGGTTCCTTTCCATGTGGGTCTCKGAGATCAAGTCCAGACAGTCAGGTTGAGGGGCAGGTTCCTTTCCATGTGGGTCTCAGAGATTAAGTCCAGACAGTCAGGGTGAGGGGCAGGTATTTTTATTTGCTGAGCCATCTTGTCAGCCCCCTGAAAAGCGACAGGAAAATTGACGCAAATTAGAAGCCTGGGAATTTTAAGATAATTTCTATTCTTTTCCTTCTTTGTCTCTCTCTTTTGTTGTCTCTCAGATTAGTGAGATCTCCTAAGGCAACAGCCCTCTCTCTGTTTATGAGTAGAGACTATCATTGGATCTGACAAAGAGCAGGTAGGTATGACCAAGCCCACTATCCTGAGCGTATGTTCATTGAACCACGCTAAACAGGAGCCCTATTTTCAGTGGGATGTAGGCTAAATAGCTGCCAGGTTATTGTTGTATGGTTACTGAGCAATCATGAAGTTTGGCTAGCTCCCCTCCCCCCATTAATCGCTTTGCATAATATCCAGTGATCCAACCATCTGGTCCCTCTGCTCCATTCTCTTCTGGCCCTCACCCCACATTCTTATCTGCTACAGGTCTCCGCCTGCAGGGTCTCATAGCTGTCAACTCAATCTTCCCATTCTTCCTCTCACAGCTTCTGTGCCTCTAACTGATCCCCCATCCCAGCATCGTAATTGTTCTGGAACCTTGGCAAGTGGAACAAACACCAAAAAATGTTAATGATTGCAATGGAAGCAGCTGTTTCCTCTGAGCTGGCAGTGAATAGTACTTGTGAAAAAAGAAACTGGAAAGGAAGAGTTGAAATAGCAAGTCTTCTACCTTCCTTGGCATCCCCCCAAAGCATCACCTTCTTGTATCTCTTGTGTTTATCAAAACTGTAGCTAAGGGCCAGGTATCACAGCACACGCCTATAATTACAATCTGGAAGATTGTGAGTTCAAAGCCAGCCTTGGGGAAATAAGAGAAATGATAAATAGAGAAGAGATTTCTGAATAGTTATGACCTAAAGCTCTCTCCGAAGTAGAGACTGTCTGATGTCAGCCTTGCTTTTTCCTTCTAATGTGTAGGCTTTGAAGGGGAGGTAGAGAGAAAATGTACATGAATTTAGATATCAGGTTGCCTGGAACACTTCTAGCATTTTGTTCTCTGTCACTGTTGGACAGTGCCATCCTCAGAGCAGGACAAGTACCACCATCATGAGACCAGCTATGTGTGCTTCGCTAAGACCATCAAAGCCTGGTCTGTTGACAGTGGCCCTTCTTTCTAGAAAGGGGTTGGGGAAAGTCTAGCCCCTCCTCCGGGATATTTTATGCAATTCTGCCATAACTGCATGTGGTCTGGGGTGAAAGCTAGATTCTATAAACTGGGGAGGTTAATTGACAGGGGTCCCGTCTATGCAGTTATGGGGAAGCCGCCATTCATGACAGGCTAGATAAAGACATTTTAGTGCAGCTGCTTTGGACTCATCCATGCTCTTGTTGGCAGCTCTTCACCTTTGCTCTGTACGTAAGCCCAGCACATTCACTGGTTTCCCACGATGAACCTTGGTTTATTGTTGGGACCTTAGAGGGGGGTGGGCGGGCATTTTTTAGTCTCCCCAAGGGAAGGGATTTTAGCACTAATCAGGCAATTAATGCAATAGTCTGTAGTCACTCTTTCTGATCCTCTTCTATATAAATTTTTGCAGGTTATGTTAATCAGGGTCCAACTAGGAAAAGACAATATGTTTAAAATAAGAAAACTGGAAGAGGGCCTAACAAAGAGACGGTTTGCAAAGGTATGGGAGATGTGTCAGCCAGCCATAAACATGTCGGTCGTCCAGGAGCCCAGGCGGGGCTAGGAGGGAACGATGATGGAGATGGTGGTGCAGAAAGGGTGCCTTCAGCAGGCGCTGGGACCATGCATTGAGGGATACAGCTTCCTCTAGTCTCCTTCCCCTCCTCATCTTCCATTGGGTCTCCCTATTGGCTAACCCAACAGAAGCCGGAGGTCCGGAGCTCATGGATACAGTTAATGTAAATTCGTCTCATCAGGGAAGAGGTGAGATTGGAGAAGCCTGAGAAGGGATCCGGATGGGTCCATAGAGGAGATGTGTCGTGTAGACACACCCTTCCTGAGAGGCAGAGAAGTGGATCTAAACGTTTATTATCAGGCTAGCTTCTTAGGAGCAAGGAGCCAGTCTACAGGAATAATAGATTTTTGGTCTCTGTCTTTGACTTGAATGTCAACAGGAGGCGTTTATACACCAGTGGATACCCAAATCTCTAAAACATGTGCTACTATTATTAGGTCCATCTAAAAATACCGGCTTGTGAAGGGGGAAAGCTTAACTATTCATGCTTACATATTTTATGTGTCAGTGCTGAGTAATTTTAGTAAAGGATCACAAGTAATTCTGATTTAATAAAGAGAGGCTAAGAGAGCATCTATTGTTTTCAGGTCTCTGTCCCTTTTCTTGCCGCAGTATTTCCTTGAGTTTCTGTGCCCACCCCTCCCGTCGGTGGGCGGCATGCGATTCAGCTTGGCCAAGCCCAGTGTGTACTCTGTCCTCTGGGCCTCGGGAGTACGAGCGAAGATGGTCACATGGGAACACGAGGCCTGCCAACGCTGGGCCTGGCGGGTGTGTTAGGACAGCAAGTGGGATGGCTGTTTCTGCCCCGAGTGGACACTGGCCGTGGGGACAGCGTGAAGAGAGCAGAAGCTGGGTGGCTCAGTAGTGTACTGGAAATGCCTGACCAGCAGCCGGTCAGCAAGTGTGACGACCTTTGTAAAACTCAGATATCCCTTTCTTTAAAATGGCCACTTGGCATTTACCTTGTTTTAGCCTGTATTTTTTATGAAAGCTAAATATGAAAATATTTAGTAATATTTTCAGTGGGTAAGAGCAGGCCTCCAGGGGCTGGGAAGATGGCTCAGTGGTTAAGAGCTTTACTTTCGGAGGACCCAGGTTCAATTCCAGCGCACATATAGTGGCTCACAAACATCTATAACTCCAGTTCTTGGGAATTCGATGTCCTCTCCTGGCCTCTGAGACCACTGGGCATGCACATGGTACACAAACATATGCAAAATACCCGTACACATTTAAAAAATTAAGATATGGCAAAGCGCCATACCTAGATATGGTCATGGTATGACATTGCCATGAATATTCAGAGTGCCATGTAACATAGATTAGTTTGTTCCTTGACTCATTGATCCTGAAGGTCCCACCTTTGGTACAGCTTATATGGTTGAAGGTGGTTTGTGCCCATACCATTTAGTGCATGTGTAGCTTGAAGGCAGAGGGAAGGAGAGGCAGTAGTTATATAGGGGCCATAGAAACTACCCTCTGAGCTCCTGGGTTCCTCGTGTTGGTAAGAAAGAGGCGGCTTGAGTTGGACCTGGGTACTGTGACTTAGTTTAGGTCTGGAAAATGATGAGAGTAGCTGTGTGATTCTTGGGGCCAGACTTAACCTAGAATGGGTTAACCCAGAGGGGGAGGTGTTCAAACATGGCCACAGCTCTTCTTCCTGGCTCACCCTGGGCAGCTCTGTTCCTATCGATTTTCTGGGTTCTGCCCTCGGTGAAGATAGTGAAGACAGAGTTCTTGGGTTGAGGATAGAGCTTGGTGGTAGAAACTTGCCTTACATTTGTGAGGCCCCAAGTTCAATCCCCAGCACTGGGGAAAATGCACATGGGATAAGTCATGATTCTTTTCTGTTCAGCAAAGAACAAAAAACAGAAGGATAAGTTAGTTTATTTCTGTATTTACAATGGCGCGAGGACTTGGCTGTAAATTTAAAGATGCATTTAACTTCCACTTCCAGCTTTCTAGGCAGCAAGGCTTCTGTAAGACAGGTACAGTAAGACTCCCTACATCACACAGTTGTATAATTAAGGAGGGAATTTCAGCCACAGTTAGCACAGCGCTTGGAACACTGCATGTCTCCAGTAAATGTCAGCTTGGGAGGGAGAATGGGATACACACAATAGAACTGACTGATTGACTAGGGGGTTTCACTCTTCGATTGAGCCTGTCTAAGACTGTGTAACTTGGGCTGGCTTTGAACTCATGGCAATGCTCCTGCCTCAGTCTTCCAAGCCCTGGGATTACAGAAGCGAGCTACCATGCCTGGGAGATTTTTATGACAGTAAATTGCCTTCCTCTGATCAGTTTCTCTCGAAGCCCCTTTGCACACAGGCCTTACAGCAGCTACTTAAGCTTGCGTTCCTTGTCCAGCAGTTGAAAATTGACTGCAGATCACACCACGTTTCAAGTAACCCGAGAACGGGGTGGCAGGCCTGGGGTCTGAAATGAACTCCGTGTTTATATTGCTCATGCTAGTTGTTCTGCAAGCACAACCATAATCATGAAGCTAGCACTAAAAATAGCATCGATTCTCATTTCTCTCTCTGAGTTATCGGCTGCCACCCTTGTTTCCCAGGCGTGTTTATTTACTCAGTCCACAACAGCAAATCTTTTTTCTCGCGAGCCTGACAGCCACAGGTCAGACAGACTTCACAGTGACACTCAGCGTGGGGCGAAATCTCTGTTGCTGGAGACACTGCTGTTTCTTCTTAAGAACTCTGGAGGAAGTGTAGGTTCACACAGGAGTTTACTGAACCATTTTCATATGGAAAACTCAGAGGACCAAATCATGGACTTGACCACATCAACCCCAAACTTTTCTGCCTCAGAGGAGTAGGAATCAGCATTTAGGCTTGCCCATCCCTGACTCTGAGTTCATGACTCTGATATGGTGGAAGGAGAAAGTGACTCCTACAAGTTGTCTTGACTTCCAGATGTGTGCATGCATCTATACATGTAGACACATGTGTGCCCAAACACATGTATGTGTTCACAAAAATGTAATAATAATAAAAAAGAAATCCATGGACAAAGATTAAGCTGGATATAGACATTCCAATCACAAAGCAATTTCAGTAATCTACTTATGAAGTGATGATCTTGACCATGGTAGAGATGAGGAGAAGATGGAAGGGAAAAAAATTTGCATTAATTTTTATGATTTGGTGTATGGAATAAAAAAACACAAAATTTCCAAAATATAATGTAAGTTTGTTTATGACAACTGTATTTCAAAGATTTTTTTATTTATTTACTAATTTATTTGTGTGTGTGTGTGTGTGTAAGTGCATGCAAGTGCAGGTACCTGTGAAGGCCAAAGGCTTTGGTTCCTGCTGGAACTGGAGTTGCAGGTCGCTGTGAGTGTTATACACAGATCCATGAAGTCCCCCTGAAAAACCAAAAAGGAGACTGAGTCCCATACGTAAAAGCAAAGAGCTTTATTTTATACAAGTTTGTAAACTTGGTCTCTCTATATGTCTAACGTATTGGAATAATCGGAGAGCCTTGAGCTCAGTTAGAGTTGGGTTTCTATAGTAGTGAAAATGGGTGTGAGGGATTTCTAAGGTTCAGGACCCCCCCATTGGTTGACATTTGTCTAGGGGTGCCCTGGTGAGTGTCCTGGCAGGTGATCCTATCTACAATGGTTGGAATGTTAGGCATTTCCTTTGGATGGTCTGTTCCTGGGTGGTGCCTGGGTAATCTCAGTTTGTGGTCCTTCCTGCAACCAAGAATTGTCTCTTGGTAAACTATTGAGACTCAGGCCTCCATTAAGCTTATCATGGCTGGGTCCTACACTCACAGATGATGACGGTTGGAAGTTAAGAACTTCCTTTGGGTGATCTGTTCCTATTCAGCTTCTCATGGCTGAGTCCTACAGTGAGCTACTCCAACATGGGTTCTGGGAACCAAACTCGCAGTCCACTAGCTTGGAGCAGTATGTGCTCTTAACCATTGGGCAACCCTCCCAGCCGCAGGAGCTGTATTTTACTTCTCTTTATCTTAGCTCATTGCCTGGTGTGGTGGTTTGAATAGGCATGGCACCCATAGGCTCATGTTTTTGAATGCTTGGTCATTAGGAAGTGGCATGACTTGACAGGGATTAGGAGGTATGGCCTAGTTGGAGGAAGTGTGTCATGGGTGGTGGGCTTTGGTGTTTCAAATGCTCAAGCCAGACCCAGTGTTTCTCGCTTCCTGCTGCCTATAGATCTGGGTGTAGAATTCCCAAGTTACTTCTCCAGCACCATGTCCGGCTGTGTGTGTGCCCCCATGCTCTCCACCACGGACAATGGACTAACTTCTGAAACCATAAGAACGTCTCACTTAAATGTTTTCTTCTATAAGAGTTGCCATGGTCATGGGCTCTCTTCACAGCAACAGAACACTGGCTAACATACCTGGTATATTGTATATATCAGTAAATGTTTCTGGATGACAGTGTGAATGCATGCAAGACTGAAAGAAAGCGTTCTGCAGGTTGTGGGCACAGGTTGTTGACAGAGTAGTAGCTGTCACTGTGTTCCATCTTTTTTGGAATATTTAAACATTGGAATTTATATGCTAGGAACACAGAGTATGAAGTTCAGTATATAACAGATACTTTATCTTTTGAGACAGGGTCTACTGTGTGTCCTTGGCTGGCCTAGAATTACTGTGTACACCAAACAGGCCTTGAACTTGCTGCAAAGCCATAGATGACCTTGAATTTCTGATCCATGCTCCTGTCTTTACCTCCCAAGTGCCATGATTGCAGGCATACACCTCCACGCTGTTCGTGTGGCACTGGAAAAGCAAACTTTTTATTTCCCTCCCCTCTTTCTTCCTTCATTTTGGGTCTGTTTCTTTAACACAAAGTCTTGCTTTGTAGCTTAGGCTGGCCTCTCAAACTCACAATCCTCTTGCCTGAGCACTAGGGTTACACAGATGTTTATCACCACATTCGGTTGGTCTCTGCCACTTTCCCTCCTCTCCTCTACCTCTCTCTATTTATTTATTTTAGTGTGTGTGTGTGTGTGTGTGTGTGTGTGTGTGTGTCCATGTACATACAGTGCCAGTGGTGACCAGAAGAGTGCATCAGATTCCCTAGAACTGGAGTTGTAGATGGTGGTAAACCACCATGTGAATGCTGAGAACAGACGCTTGGGTCTTCTTCAAGAGCAGTAAGTGCTCTTAGACAGCGAGTCATGTGCTCAGCTTCCAGATGTGCTTTCCTTAAGACAATGGAAACTAAAACCCTATGTGTGTTTTAGTTGATGGAAAGGAATTTCTTTTAAACTTTTAGATTTGTGAAGTGGGATGAAGAGAGATTCACATTTATATAACTTTGCCCCTTTCATCCATTCCACAAGAAAAATTAATTTTTTGTTAACTTGTGGAAAACCCAACATTTTGGTTTCTGAAAATGGAACTTTTGGTTTCTGAAAATGGAAATGGGGACTTTTCTCTAATTAGAACCAGGAATTTTGCTCTAACAGAGGTAAATAATTGGTACTCATCAGTGGGAAAAGTGCTTACTAAGAGACACCTTGTTCTCTAAGACTTAAATCCACTCCCATGCCGTGTTCACACGTCTCCAGAGAACCGAAAAGATGCATGTGTACCACCATCCGCCAGTGGGGATATGTCATTTCCCCCTTGAGTCATTCATTCTTAGCAAAAATTGTTGTGACATTGTAAATTCCTGTAGTTCTAATTTGCTGGGCATTTACTTCTTTCCAGGTAGAAAAGCAGATCTGTTCCCAGATTCATCAGAAGAGGGGGAAGCTTGCTGAGCTGTGTGAGTGTTGATCTCTCACTGCAAACAAGATGCCCTCAGGGGCTGTCCAGCAGCACACAGCTTCTGTGTACGAGTATAACAGAAAATGACTTTGCTACCTGCTGTTGTCTATATTTTATTTTATTTTTTTCCTGCTGGGACCTGAATTGTGAAAATTATATAAGATTCCGGCTCTTTTAAATCTTATATAAAATTAGGATATTAGAGATGACTCTGTAGAGTCTGTCGTGGGAGATGATGTTATATAATGACTACACCTGCTCTGGTAGGCAGCCGGGAACAGACCCTGCACACAGCACCCAATTCCTTGAGTGAGATACACATTACAGGCAGCATCCTCTGGGCTTTCTCTCTCTTCCTCCCACTGCCACAATCAAGCTGATCCCGACAGTGCAGTTGATGACCACGTGATAAGATCATGGAACAGCTGGGAGAAGACTAGCTCTATCAGTTCAGTCTTCATTGAGAGAACTCAGTTATATCTGATGTGTGCACTGACTGGTCAACAGACGAAAAACAGCAACAACAACGAAAACAAGAACAAGACACCAGCTCTTCTGACTTCCACAGCAAAACAGGGTTACCTTCCAGGATAGTTACATCCTTCATCCCCCACGCAGCAGAAAAGCGATCTTTGGGGCCAGCCTTGTGTTTCCGTCTCACTAAAGGAGGGGACAAGGCCTGCATTAACTTTGCTGCAGCCAGCGCAGCCTGGATAGCCAAGACTGGCCAGGGGTGCCGGGATTGAGACACAGAGGCTTCTTTTCAGGTGGAAGAACAGCAA
>LOJH01018027.1:4614-17902 GCA_001685095.1 Ellobius talpinus
CATGGAAGGAATGTTGTATACATAATAAATAAATAAATCTTAAAAAAAAGAAGTTGTAATAGTGAAAAGATTTGTTGTTAGGGGTACCACAATCTAGACAACAGTCACTGCTATGTGATAAGAAGCACTTTTCCCTAGAAGTAATGTCTAAGCTGAGATCCATGGGAATGGTAGAGATTGATCAGATAGACATGTTACTCTTCTGGTCTATGTGAGCTTGAAGTTCATCCTTTGTAAAAAACTGTAATTGTTCAACCTTATAGTCCTGATTTGAGGGCTGGTAAACCTAGCAGAGAAAAAGAGAGCTGGCCCTCAAGTATGGTGCTTAGATTTCAGGGGAATGTCCCTGAAGAGTGGAGAATGTCCTGTGTTGAATACTCACTTTGAGGATGCCAGGTAGAAACATTTTTTAAAAAGATTTATTTTACTACTTTCAAGTTTTTGTGTGTGTGTCTGTCTGTCTGTCTGTCTGTTTGTGTGCCTGTGTGTCTGAGTGGGTTTGTGTACATGAGTGCAGTACCTGCAGAGGCCGGTGAGGGCATTGGTTCTCCTGGAGTCGGTGTTACGTGCTGTTGTGAGCTGCCAATTGTGGGTGCTGGAAATTGAAATCCAGTCTTCTGCAAGAATAGTCTACATTCTTAAAGGCTGAGCTTCCTCTCCAGCTGCTAGAAACAAACATTTTTGAGATCAGTGCCATAACTGAAGATTTATTTTAGACACAACACAAAATAAAAATTAAGATAAATTAGCAAGGTATTTTGTTTATTTGATTTCCAAAGAAGAAAACACAGGGCTCCTGGAATTAGTGGATGGGACCTAAAAGGCTTTAAGAACCTAAGTAGTAGTTCAAGGAGCAAAGAAAACTCAAGCTGACTGAAGTCAGGGAATGATGGTGCAGGTAGGCTTCTTCTTGCTTCCCTGTCTATACAGTCTCACGGTGGTGAAGGTGATCACTCCTGTCCAGGCTCAGATGGGGACCACAGGTTTAGGCAGCTCCCATAAATCCCTGAATTCTGTTGATATTGTCTTTCATTTCACTGCAGCTTCTCAGAGAGATGTATCCCCCAGTTTGAGAGTGCTACTATACCACAAGAATGGATCACAGAGTCTCTGCTAATAGAATAATCTAATCTAATGCCTTGAGATTAGAACCTGTTTTAGGAGTGTGTTCTATGAAATATCTACTCATACAAGCAATATTCAATAGAAAACAACACAACAGCATCAGAGACGCCAGCTATGTTTTCCTCTAGAGCAAAAGCAATGCCCTCTTCTACATTAAAAAGTCTAACTTCACATATAGTTTTCCTTTAAAACCAGTTAATCCCATTTAAAAACCACAGCCCTCAGTTCTTACTTTGCCTAGGAGGAACAGAAAGCAAATATCAAATCAACTCAACATTTCTTTTGCCATATGGTTATTTTAAATAAATATTTGGTTTGAAGATTGGGTAACATTTGAATGTGTTCCTGTTTTTTTCTCTGATTGCTTTTCCTGCCCAAGGAGATAATTAAATGTGATACTCTTGCATTAAATCCCCAGGCCTGGTGATTTCATGAAGATGGTCTTGGTGGCACAGCCCTCAGAGGCTTGATCAAGGAGAGAGCTGGAATAGAGACAATTTGTGTGATATTATATCTATATAAAAAGTCATTGTTAAAGAGTTTTCCTCTCAGTAATTAGGCATTCTTTCTGGTCTTCTCAGCTGCAGTCATTGGTTATTTCAAGCGGACCCAGATGAGAAGCATTATAACCTGGACAAGCAGACCAATTTCTAAACATTTTGAGCTGAAGGATTGGAGGAAGATAAGGGAAAGTTTCCCATCTATTTTCTTGATATCTGGTCAAAATGCTTCTGTGTGATGAATCAGGGTTAGGAAAACAAATCTGAACAAGTTTTGCCCACATGGCTTATCCTCAGAGAGACCGAAAACATGGGTAATGGAAAGACAGATCAACAGCGATGGGCTCCATGGTAACACTGTGATGCCCGACACATGTCATGCAATTACAAGCCCAGAGAACACCCACAGTGCTCTCACACTGGGTCCCCAGGAAGGCAGGACTGCTCATCTCAGCAGAGAATGGCTAACAGAAAGCCCAGCTGGGCTGAATGGAGCGCAGCCTCTGCTGACATTGCACTCACTGTTACTTGCAGAAAGCAAAGCAAAGCTGGTAAATGGGGAAACCAAATGAAAGCTGAGCTTCATCAAATGCTGGGCAAAAGCCACTATCTCTATTTCTTTTCTTTTCTTTTTTTAAAGAATGTATCGTGGAAAAGCAGTCTAATGCCAGCCAGGGCAGGAGGTGCTGTGAACATAGATAGAGATGTCTGTAAAACAGAGAGATTTCCTGCATGGTGATGCTTACAGACTGTGGGCCAAGTATTTATTTACTTATTACATACTAGGAATTGGACGTATGGCTTTACACATGCAAGCCAAGCACAAACCATTGTACTACACTCCCAGTCCTTTTGTTTGCTTTTGAGGCTGAATTTTGCTAAGTCACACAGCCTGGTCTCTGACTCTCAATCCTTCTACCTTGATATGCTGTGTAGCTGGGATTATAGGTCTTGGCCACCAGGATGGGCTTAGGCTCAGCTGCTTATAACCATTTCAGTCTATTGACTTCCTGATTCCTAGCTAAACATCTTTAGTGCCTGGAACACAGTCCCTAGAGAACTTGGTGACATGCAGACTCTGGTTAGGCAGGTCTAGGGGAGGACATAGGAGTCTGCATTTTAAAGCAATTCCAGGTGATATCAGGACTGCTGGCCCATAAGCCAAATTTGAGGTCGTATCCTAGGGTCAACTGTCATCATAATGAGAAATAGAACTGCCAGCATGGAGTCATTATTATGATGGAATGGGCTTTAGCTTTCAAACATGGTTGCACTATGAGATAGAATTTACCAACTTCAGAGACTGCGCCACCTATCGGTTTTCAACAGAAGGGTTTTCAACAGAAGCAGAATGGAGATACATGCGCTAGGCTCTTTGAGTTACAGTTTGTGCTCATGTCTTGAATGCTTGCGTTCTATTTGGTCATGGTATTTTGGGAGGCTGTGGATCTTTTAGAAGGTGAATCTAACTGGTATGTGGTCACTAGGTGTGGGGCTTTATGATCATACATGGTCCCTGGTCCTACTGCATCCTGTGATTCCTGTTCTGCTGTTCTATGACCAGCTCCTGTCACATCACATGAGCTTCTCAGTCATGCCTACAAATCATGATGGACTGAAACCTTCAGTCCAAACACAACTTCCTCCTTTATCAGGCTTCTCTTAGGCGTTCTGACAAATACAGATGACTACATCAGTAGAGACCTCAGACCTGGAATGCATGCCACCTGTGGACTCAGGATTCATGCTTCTTTCACATTCCCCAAGGGCCATTCTTTCTGCTCTGGATCAGCACAGGAACTTCCTCCCATCAGGGTGTCTTCGGGGTTGGTAGCTGTGGTAAGGTCACCACACTTGCCGCTTTCGAAGAGAAAAGTATTTTCTTAAAGCTCTGGAAGCCAAACTAGACTGAAGTCAAGAAGCCACGCGGCTATGATTGTGCTGGAGGGTGCTGGGGAAAATCTGTTCTTGGCCTCTTCGACGGGTTATTGGTCTCCTTTGTCTTCAACATTGGAAGTTTGAAATCTCTGCCCAAGTATTTTCATGTTGCCATCTCCTGTGTGAGTGAGCACTGTGTAAAATCTGATGAAATCTCATTCTATTGCCTAAATAGGCCCCTTACGATTGCTTTTAGGTCCTCCCAAATAACTGAGATGGTCTGTACCTCTGAGAGCCTTAGCTCACACCTGCAAAGACCAAAGAAGGCAGTGTTCCCGGATGCCCGGGGTTAGGACCTGATGCTTTAGGAACTTTATTTCCTTTAGTATACATCCAACTGTGATGCTTAAGCTGTGTTTAGAAAGATTCATCAGAGTGATATGTGACAGTGGAGACCAGGAGTCTCAGGACTGTTGCCAACAGAGGTCCTGAGCTAGTCACTCAGGAGGTGCTGGGGTCCCAGAAGCACTGAAGCCCTGCTCCATTCATAGGGCACATACGTTAACAATTGCACTAGAAAGCATCTGTGCGATGGAATTTGGGTGTTCAGGCAACATGTCTGCACAGCTGGCCTCTTGGACCCCTGCTAACACACAGCACCCTGTCTTTCAACCCAAAAGCTTCTCCTGCATGGCAAGAAAACTTTAAAAGGGGGGTAGTGAGATGGGTCATCAGGTAAAGGCACTTGCATAGCAATCTTGGTGATATCAGCTGTATCCCTAGATCCCAACTGATTCCACAAAGTCCTCTGTCCTCCACGTGTGTACTCTAGCACCCATGACCACACATACATTACAGAGAGAGAGAGAGAGAGAGAGAGAAGCCAGAAAACTTAGAAAATCCTTTAAAAATTTATTCAGCTTCACAGAAAGTAGTAACAGTATAACAGTATACACAGACTGTGGTCCAGCGCCCTCTACTGCAGGTCCAGATTAAAACTAGGAATCTGACCTTGATGAAACTCACCCCAGATATACAGAGAAGACAGAACGGCAACTGATTAATGGGAAACAAAAGGCATTTTCATTTTTTCACGTTTATTTTAGAAATAGACGGTCCAGAGGCCATGATTCCAGCCCATTCTCATCAGATAAAGAAAGGATGCTGGCTGTGGATTAGAGGTACAGGAAAAGCTGCTGGCAGAAGACGGCACCTTAAGTGAACGTTAAGAAAACCCATAAAGCAGGAAGCGGGGCAGTCACTTCTCATTTCAACGTCCCAGCATTTCATTTGCTGCAATACAGCCAGTAATCAAATGAATTTAAAGACATGAATCGGCATTAGGTACCACTTAGAGGATGCAGCTGTTTACATGTGTGCAGTTAGAGGTTTTCACATGATGGGGTTTTGATTTTCATAGTGAAAACACCTGGCTTGTAATAAATTGTGAAATATTTTTAGGGGAGGTTATTGTTTCCCATTAAAGGATATTATATTTGAATGTCAAGGTACACACACGTTTCCTATGCCACCAGAGTGCAGATTGCAAAAAGAATCCAGTGGGGGAACCATCGAAAGGGAATGGCTAAGTGGGCAAGGGCTTTAACATCAGCTAATTCATTATAAGGATCAAAAATGGAGGACCAAGGGTCAAAGATGATAGTGGAGGTCTGACTGGGTCCAATCTTGCCAAATATTCTCATGAGTGTATATACAGACATGAAGAAAACATGCTTATCCAAGTTCTCTGCGGTTAGCACAAAGTCCATATCACCATTAAAAGCATAATTATACACGTACAACTCAAGAGATGGAGCTTGACATAGGCAAGATGCCTTCTCCAGTAGCATCAGGACATGGATGTGGTTTGATAGAAGTTCCACTTTTCAGAGAGTGTTTTCCGACATGGTACCTTCAATGTGATCACAGCACCACTGTCACATCTAGTATCTGTCTTTGGGGAAACTTAACACATTTTTATTTCTTCTATTTAAGGGTGCAATGTGGCAATCTGAGTAGCAGCTGATCCACTCCTAGGAGACAGTCAGGCAATAGCCCAATCCTAGCTATTTGTCTTACGTAAGATAGCGGAGACCGCTGGGCGGTGGTGGTGCCTGCCTTTAATCCCAGCACTCAGGAGGCAGAGGCAGGCGTATCTTTGTGAGTTCGAGGCCAACCTGGTCTACAAGAGCTAGTTCCAGGAGCCGCTCCAAAGCTACAGAAAAAAAGATAGCAGAGACCATGCTTGCCTATTTGAACCTTCAAGATTTTTTAGTGCAATACAAATTCTCTCACATCCCTTATCTTCCATGAATAGTTAAATCATTTCCCACCAGTCCTCTGTACTCACCATGCCGACAAGTGCTGGATCTTACTGGGGTTCACACTTAACCCTTACTGTTCATTTTTAAGATGCAGACTTAAGTGGTGGCGACAATGCTTTATATAGGTCAAACCAGGAAGCAAGCATCATGCTGACCCAGCTTCTTCATGATGAGAAAGAGGGAAGCTTGCCATCAGAGCCTGCACATGGTAGCTGCTTGGTAAGCATTCGCTGAGTGGAGGATGGGAAGATATTGTACCTCCTTTATTGGTGGTGGTGTACATTATATGACCTTGATCTTGTCATTCTACCTCACAGGACAGGATTTCAAAGGAGGAAAATCACTATTTAGCATTGCAGAAATACCAGCTGTACATACCGATTTCGGTTAGAAGGCAGTATAGCGTGCATTAGTCATTTATTTGCTGTGGTGAAGCACCATGGCCAAGACAACTTAAGGAACGCGGGTTAATTCTGGCCTGCAGTTACAGAGGGATAAGAGTACGTCATGGTAGGGGAGTGGTAGACATGGCTCCAGGAACAGAACACTGAGAGTGCACATCTTGAACCACATGTATGAAGCAGAGCCAATAAATGACAGGGGTTTTGAAGCTCTCAGCCTCCAATGATATACTTCTTCCAAATAGGCTACTTCTTAAATCTCCCGAAACAGTGCCAGCCAATGGGGCAACTGTTCGAATGCATGAGCCTCTGGGAGACCGTCTCACTTAAAACACACAGCATAGAACTTGACTGTGGGGTGGGGAGATTGGAGTCTGAGCAAACGTGGACTTACCCTTCCAGTGTGAGTGGGAACTGTAGTTCAGTTTGACTTTCTCATCCATCTAGCAGAGCTCACATCAGTGTCCACGCTCACAGTGTGGCAGAGGACATCATCTAAGGTCGTTTGAGGAAAGGGTGCAGAGTGAAGCAGAGCCTGGTTGGCCAGTTCGCTTTCCTCCCTCTTGCTTTTCATTTTAAGGATCATATTTCAACACTGAGTCAAACTCAGAAAACCTTTGTCTTTTCTTGCTGGTGAACTAAACTTTGCTAAAGTGTATATAAAACATGAGACAAACCAACCTTACCAGAGACACTCTAAGGAAACGGTAAAATCCATTTTTGCGATTTTTCAAAGAAGCATGGGAGGCTCTACTTGATGTAGGTCGCACACCTATTTCATCTATTGCTTTGTTCAACTCTCACCAGTATTTTTTCAAACCACTATTTTTAAATGTCTATAGGCAATTATATGACATAGGATCTTTCCATTGGGTTTTCATGTGTTTGTGTGTGTGTGTGTGTGTGTATGTGTGTGTGTTTGATGGTCAGTTGTCAGTACTTTTATTGTAGCTATTTGTGTTGTTGGTTTTTTTTTTTGGTCCAGGGTTTCTCTGTGTAGCCCTATTTGTCTTAGAACTTGTTCTGTAGGCCAGGCTGGCCTCAAACTCAGAGGTTTGCCTGCCTCTGCCCCTGCTCCAAATGCTGGAATTAAAAGCATGTGCCAAAATGCCCAGCTACTTTTTTGAGCTATTAACATATAAAGTTGTACATATTCATATGTGCTATGTTGTGTTCAGGGTGTCTGTTTTCTCAGAAATTTTTCATTTCTTTGTGATAAAAAGTCAAAATCTTACTTCAAGCTGTTTGGAAACAAACATCTATCAAATATCTTTTTGAGTATTAGAACACCAAAACTCACTCATTGCCACAATCACCAATTTAAGATATTATTAATTATTTTTACTTATGTATGTATATGTGAATTTATATGTACCGCATAAGTACAATTGCTTTGGAGGTCAATGGCATTGGGTCCATGGAACTAGGGGTGCAGGTGGTTGAGAGCCACCTGATGTGAGGTGACTGGAAGGTGAACTTAGCCCCTCTATAGGGACACTTAGCAATCTAAACTTCTAAGCCATCTTTTCAGCGCCACAATCATCAATGTTTAACACAAGTTCCAGAAAGGCCAGGAGGTTTTCTATGACTAAAGATCTTGCATGTGCATCCACAGCTGGGCTGCCTTTTTCTTTGTATCTTGTGAGGCCTCTGTCTGCCATCGCCTCTGCTTCCTTTCCACACTGAAGGAGGGCAGAGCTTCCCCTACATTCTCTGAGTCAGGCCAGTTAGCCCACAGTTAATACGCCATTACAGTTTGGTCTTATTTCCCGCCTCTTCCACTATACAATAGCATTTCCTGTCTTTAAGAACAATCTGTATTACGTTACTAACATTTTTAGATTAACTAGTTGCATTTAACTGGCTGGAGGGATAGTACTTGAAGAATGAAACTGTATCCCACCAATTTAGACTCAGAACTACCATAGTAATATGAGCCAGTTGCTTTGATCCACTTAGGCAGGAGACTGGGACCAGCATGGAAAACTCACCATCTTAATTGAATTACTGACATGAAGAAACATTAGAAATAAAGAAACGACTGTTGATTGTCCCTGTGTATACCACTAGTGAAATAAATAAGGGTAACCTGTGGTCTTGGTATTCATAGAAGGTGTCTTCTCACATTCTTGAGAAGACCCTCCATTCTACCCAGTGCTCCAGACTACAGACTGCTATCTGACAAGTGTTTTTTTTAAATATATAATATATTTAACTTTATTTTTATGTGCATTGGTACAATGGTATCAAACCCCTGGAACTGGAGTTACAGAAGGTTCTGAGCTGTCATGTGGGTGCTGGGAATTGAACCCGTGTCCTCTGTAAGAGCAGTCAGTGCTCTTAACCATTGAGCCATCTGTCCAACTGCCAGACAAGTGTTTTAATCATGATGGTGATGCTCAAAAAGGCCAGAGTCCCTTCTCAGGGTTGTGGCCGTCAGAAGTGGCAGAAAGTGGACAAGAGCCCAGGCCTGGTACAGAGCTCTGCTGTCACATCATGGTCAGCCTCAGGGCTGCGCTGGGAACTAACAGCCACCTATAAACTGGATTTAGACCCATTTGGTTGAGACCTCTAACCATGACATAAACTTGCCCCTTCTGTGAATCACCTCCACATTTCTCCCTGGCTTAAGAATGTAAATTTGTGTCTGCCAATTTTGCTGCAGCAGAGACTCAAATAAAACATCTCTGAAAGGAAAGCACTATATTTATTTTAACAGGGAGTTAATTTGAGGAGCTGATTATCAGAACTGCTATCTCTCTGCTCTTAGGATGATCTATGCTGAGCTGCAAAACATCCTTAGTTTATGTAACTTATTCCATGCATGCACAAGTGTAGGCTGATATGCCTGGGGCAGAGAGCTCAGGGGACATTAAGTGTCAGCTGTTGGTCTTGGATGTGGGAAAATTCTGTTGTTTTTAACAATGTGTATTAACTTCTGAATCCTTGTTCTGCCCACTGTCGGGCTGAATTTCTCACCTGTGAAGACATATCTAAGCCACCTGCTTGCATATCCTCCTAATCTATCACAGAAAGTAGGAACACACCCGGGAAGAGACTAGCTATAGACTTGAAGGTTCTCCAGTTGAGGACTAACTTACAAGTATAGATACGGGGTCAGTCTAGCTGGTTTTCAACTCAGCTCCTCAGTCTGCATACTGGGCAACAGGATGTGACTCACAAGACCTGTCTCTGACTCCAGCACCTCATCTGTAGCTGACTAAATGGTAGGGAGCACAATGAAGACTCACCCAGTAACCCCCAGACACAGCAGAAGCTGTGTACACAATAAAACCACACCGGGTGACCCCCAGACACAGCAGAAGCTGTGTACACAATGAAACCACACCGCGTAACCCCCGGGCACAGCAGAAGCTATGTGCAAGCCTTGAAAGTCCACAGCCAGGCTAGGGAGATGGATCTGTGGTGAAGAACACTTGCTACTCTTCCAAAGGACTGGCGTTCAGGTCCTAGTCCCCATGTCTGTGTCCCAGTCACAACTGCCTGTGACTCCAGAGGCTGTGGCTGTAACTCAGAGGTAGACCAGTTGTCTGGAATGCATAAGGCCCTGGGACCCAACTGTAAGAATAGGAAAACAAAACAAGAAATAGAATACACTTCAGAGTTTTAAATCATGGAAAATGGTTCAGAGCACTCACTCTGCTGTTAAAATTTTTGGTGGAAGTGCAGCATCAAGAGCTATCAGGACCAAAGGTCTCAAACATTTCATCACCAAACTTTCTGAAACTCTGCTTGTGAAGAAGCCATCTCGTGTAAATAGAGTCACCTAGGACTGAGCCATCTGTGAGTGCATGATTTTGATCAGTGCCATGTCCTCAGGGTTTATGTTCTTTATGGTCTGTGTCAGCGTCTCCTCCTTTGCATGACTGTATAATATTCTATCGAATGCATGGACCACATTTTCTTCACACCTTCATCTGTTGGGGAGTAGGTGTTGTGATCGATGCCCCAGTGAGCATGATTCCATTGCCAATTTTGCAAAGCAGATGCTGCGTTTCTCAAGCTGTGATGAACAAAGAAGCTCTCAGAATGGAAGCTTTGCTGCTCCACCCTCAGAGACCTGCTGCGCATAAGGTGCCTGTGGTTTTATATTTTATTGAAAACATCTTACTTAAAATCAAGCAGCTGTCTTCTAAATGATTTAATGATGAAAAATGCCAACCAATGGATTCTTTCTAAAATTTGCTTGAACTCCCAATTGTGGGGCCATTAGTTTCCAAAGTGAAAATTGAGCATGGAGACAAGTTTGGATGTTTTTTACTGAAGCTTCTCCTAGAGGTTTCAATGCACTGCTCCCTCTCCATGCTCTCGGTACCATCTGAGGTGTGACTTCACTATTGCTTTTCTGGTGGGTCACCCTGTGCCTCTCTATCCTTCTGATCTATGTGCAATTGAGAACCAACCCCATCACGGTACCACGGTGTCCTCATATTTCCACTCACAGGAAGTCTTTCAGGAGTGTAGTGTAAATCTGCATATCATTTTGAGGAGGGCTGATGCGAATAGTCTCAATACAGAGGACAACCCTTCCCCATCTCTCTTCTGACTTTGCTCTTATGAGTTTGCCCATTTAGAACTTCTGATTCTTCTCCCATTATTATTTTAGGGATTTTCCATTCTCTTTAGATGTCCATAAAAGGCCATGAATCCCCAACAAAGAATCTGGGTGAAAAATGCTTTTTCCAGATTTTTACAGGTTTGTTTTTCCCAAGGGAGTAACTGATACATTAGGTGAAAACAGAGGTTTAGAATAAGTGTGTTGGGTGGACACACAAAATGCTTGTCCACGGCTTGGAGATATCCTTCACCTCTTAGGATTCCACAGCACAAATGGCTCTGTCCTTGGAGACTTCAGGCAAGTTAATGGTAGTCCATCTCCATACAGGACACTCATTTTTTTTCTCCAGAAATATGTTCCATATCATGTTGAAGTCCTTAGCAAGCTCATTGCCCTAGCTCTCCAGCTCCTTCACTCTCAGGACTTGACTACAAGGATGAGGCCACAAGTGTTGAGGAACCATAAGCACTCAGTCACACTCTAGCAGTCTGACTGCAGCCTCGGGGAGTCAACAGCACAGCCCTGCCTCACTCCCTGAGTGTGGCCATTCAGATCATGTTTCTATTCCTTGGTGAAAACGTGAAAAGTTGAAGGTTTCTAAAACCCAGAGGACAAGGAATGTTCTCCCTAAGAACAGCCCAACAGAGAAGAGTGGTAGCTGAGTCCTGGAGAAGAAGCCTTGACAGACTGACAGAGAGAGGTGCTGCCAAGGGAGCATGAAAGCAGTGGGTAGAATAAGCTGGCATTGGCATCCCTCCCTAACTAGGTTAGGTGATTCTTTCAGGATCCAGTGAAAGGAATTCATGGAAAGAGCATACGTAGGATGGACAGCAAAAGATACAGAACCTCCTAACACCCCTGCAGTGCTGGGAGGTAGCCTTTTGTAGGCCAGAGTCAGTTTTAGACAGCTGTGTTATATGGATACCTTCATAAGGAATAGCTGTGTGGCACCTACACACATTCCCCTGGCCTGCGAGGCTGGCTACTCCAAAAAACAAAGTCAAAACCCCTCTTGATGTTTGTCTTCTACCCTTTCCTATGTTTAATATGTAGACAGTACGCAATGGATTTCGTCCACATCCACATTTCTAGGTATGTGTCTACCATGTATGTCTCATTGCTCAAAGTATGCTTATTGGTTTATTAACAATATTTATATTCTATGTTGTCAATGCTAGGTCAGCACATTATTTATTTATTTATTTAAGAAATGATGTGGTTAATTGGGCCCTATGATCTCTCAGTTTTGCATCTGGAGACGTCTCTGTATTTGTAGCCTCCTGAACATTCTGTCCTCGTCGACTTAAATTCTACTTGTCTCCCATAATGATCTGTAAGCAAAAGTTATTTCGGGTGCGTGCTATAGGGATTCGAACTAATTTCTAGGAACCTTTTAAGTTGAAGCTCCCACACAAATGATGAGTCGCTCTTGATTTTATACACTGTATTAATATCAAGAGATTTATTTTCATAGATCAAAGAATGATTTTACCCATTAAAACATGTAGCCCAGTGGTTCTCTTCCTAACTAGCTGCGTTTTGGCAGCACACATTGGATGGTGTAGCTCATCTGTGAGAGTACCGATTCCTTGGTCACACCATTGTAAACTTGAATATGTAAGAAGTATCTTCCTGCCTCATCCTGATGGCACCTGAACAACATTGCTAAGAACTCCAGCTGAGGCTATCTGAGCCACACCACAGTTGAGTCAGGAAAGAAACTACACCTGGGGTGTGACCTGCAAAATTCCCTCTTCTTGACGTCACTAGGTGGTAATTTAGATGGTTTCCCTGACTTAAAGAAAAGTACCTCAACCTCAAAAGTACATATAAGGGATGAAGGAAGACTGAAGATGCCACAATGACACCTAGCACTTTGCATTATCATTAAATATAGAAAAAGGAAGCCTGCTTTTTCCCTCAAGAGGTATTTACACAGCCTAGTCCAACTTGTCGTCAGAGATTCTCACAGCCAGAATAAAATAGGAGTCGGGAAGTCCTCTAGGCACAGATTCTAACTATTAGCATAAAAATGACTCGGAAATAAAATATGAAAAGTGATGTGTATACAGTAATACTCAGGACAGGGGTTTCTGAAATACAGAAAATTAGAAGCAACCTAAGTGTCCAATATTGCATATGTAGGTTAATAAATTATGGTATGGCCATGTAATATAATGTGATTGCTATTAAAGCATCACTTATGATAAATATTTAAATAAAGTAAAAATTGTTACATTATAAAAATATGTCTTAGAGCATAGGTATAAGCATATGTAAATGAAAGAAAATATTTGCGTTCTGAGTGAGATCCTTCACTAGGTCGCTTACCCCATTTGGAGTTACCATTGCAGTTTATGATGCTAATTTAGAGGAAAAATTAACTTTTGTTGAGATTGATGTGAATATTGATTAAAAGTTGGTGTGGGAGAATTGTCTGTAATCTGTCAATCATGCTTTAAATAAACGCTGATTGGCCAG
>LOJH01018028.1:0-21972 GCA_001685095.1 Ellobius talpinus
ACTCATGACAAACCCTACCTTGTTCATCCCTGACTACGCCCTTCTGGCCTGGGACAAGCCCTGACTTGTTTCTTAAGCCTTGYMATATGGCATTACTGCTGTTAGCATTAAAAGGGGGGTATTTCTTTCTTTTCCTCTTCATTATGAAGCAAGCCAGTAAGCAGTACTCCTCCATGGCCTCTGCATCAATTCCTGCCTCCATGTTCCTGTCCTGTCTGAGTTCCTGTCCTGACTTCATTCAACGATAAACAATGGTGATTGTTAAATCCAAAGGAAACTCTAGTTCCCAAAACTCCAAAAGGCTGTCCAAATATCCAGAAATATACTCAGTCTGGACTATAGGAGAATTTCTGATTATTAGATAAAAGTCAGAATTCCTCAGGAGTTTGTGAACCTGGTTTACCTCTACCCAAAGAAGTCATCTCCTTACCTCTGGCAGAATGGACAGATGGCTACTCTCAATGCCTATTACCATGCTGAAGTGCATGCTGGCCTCCAGGCTCCTTCAGGATCACACGTGTCTGTTACACAGTTCAAAGTCCATGCTGACATCCTAGCCCTTCCCAACCTCCTTTCCTATGCCCTCAAGCTCATGGCTTCCTCCCCCTCCTTCCCCAGCTCCTCATTCTCCTTATTGTAAGTGTTACTGCTCTGAAAGGGAAGATATCCTGTAAAAACTAGGCTGTACCTACAGCTCTGTTCTGGTGGGGGTAGCTGCTCTGGAATGTAGCTGCTCTGCTCCTGCTCCCGTGAAAATGGTACTTCTCTGCCCCACTCCCCCACACTCCAGTGAAAGAAGGTCTTCACCGAAACCACATTCAAGAGATTTATTGGGAGGGAGGAACCCAGGAGGTTGGAAAAAGGCCGCTGCAAACTGAACATATACAGGGCCTATATAGGGTTTCTTAGATGCAGATGTTTTCCAGGGTGAAGATTATCAGTGTGGAAATTGGTTGGATTTCAATCCATAAACTTGGACAAGCTCAGGGATTAGCTAGATTCCATGCTCCAGGATTGGTTAGTTTTCATGCTGAGCTAGTCAGGGCCAGAGTGTGATTCTTTCACTGACCCTTTTTAAGCTTTTGACTCTGGTGTCAGGGTCAGTGAATTGGCTGTGGTCTCAGGGTCACAGCCCCTTTACCCTATACTTATAACCCTGCTATCTTTGCCATCTGTCTGTCTGTCTGTCTGTCTGTCTGTCTGTCTGTCTGTCTGACTGACTGACTGTCTGTCTCCGTCTGTCTGTCTATGTCTCCTCTTTATATTTTTCCTTCTCTTCCTCTATCTCTTTTGCTGTGGGATAATGTTCTTGTACCCTGTAAATATTAGTCACCTGTATTGGTTTAATAAAACGCTGATTGGCAATTGGCCAGGCAGAAAGTATAGGCAGGGTGACGAGACTAGGAAAATTCTAGGAAGAGGAAAGACTCAGTCTGTAGTCACCAGCCAGATACAGAAGAAGCAAGACGAGAATGCTTCTCTGATAAAAGGTACCAAACCACATGACTAACATAGACAAGAATTATGGGTTAGTTTAAGTTGTAAGAGCTAGTTAATATTAAGCCTGAGCTAATAGGCCAACCAGCTTATACTTAATATAAGCCCCTGTATGTTTTGTTGGAACTGAACTGCTGCAGGACCAGATGGGACAGACACTTCTATCTACACTCTCTGATCTGTTCCTACTTCTCTTGTGTCTAGGTTCAGGCTGATAGACATGTTCAGACTACTTTCTCTCTTTCTTCTCTGGACTCTTCCAGATTCATCTGGGTATTCTTTTTTTCCCATAGCTACAATAAAAATCTTCCCCTTAATCCTTCCGTGGAGTGGCCATGTCATCAGTTTACATAATGATGAAGCACAAGCCAAATAAACCCTTTCTTCCCCAAGTTGCTTTGGGCATGATGTTTCATCACAACAATGGTAACCCTGAGACATGTAGTAAGCTAGAAAAGAAGGCCAAATTATTCGAGTGGTTCAGGCTCATGTGTTACATGCAGATTTATAGAACAGCTATGGGAAACAGGTACAAATTATACACAAGGCTTGGAAAAGAAAGACTTCACTAACCCCTGGATATGAAAGAGAAGGCAGAATGGTCAGAACTAGGACAGGTGTGCATTAAGGACTGAATGGGTGCTCCGGTCCTAATCAGATAGGAATTCTAGAAACTTAGCACCACCAGTGTCCTTAAAAATCACGTACTGACTCCGGGGTTAAGAGCACTTCCTGCTCTTATAGAGGACCAGGATTTGATTACCAATATCAATATCAGGCAGAGCTCACACCACCTGACCACCTATAACCTCAGATCCAGGGCGTTTAATACCCTCTGCTGGCCTCCTTAGGTACATGTATGAGCACACATGCACGCGCACACACACGCACACACACACAATTTTAAAATCATGTATTATGTGTGTTATGTATTATGTGTGTTGTTTTCAGTCCTTATTCAAAATTCTTCTTTATTTACTTATGCTCCCTACAGGCCAATTTGGTATTCCAGAAGGGGTCGTCTTTTCTATGCCTGTGAAATTTGAGAATGGAACTTGGGTAGTTCTTACAGACCTTGAGGGCATTTCACTGAGTAAGCAGATAATAAACAGGCTCACAGAAGATCTGATTCAGGTAATGGCAGAGGGCCTACAAAGGAGCTGGCTTTGATAATGATCTCAAAATGGTTCTGTAGGCTAAGACATGCATGAGCTCAATTTCTATCATGTTCCTGAAAACCATAAAGCAGCAAAGGTTTGGAGAATATATCAAAAACATGTTATGCATCTGGTTTTATAATTTTCAGTATGCTAAAAATATTTATTTGTTTTAAATCAAGTATCAAATAATTTTTCTGCTAAAGAATGATTTAGCAGTTGCTGTCATTTAATGCTCTGGTTATAACTTTTTCAACAGGAGAAACGTTTTGCATTTGGAGACTTAACTTTTCAGCCAGTTAAAGAAGGTAATCTCATAAATTTGTTGTCTCATTGAGCTGATGCCAAAAAGGTACTTACAGGGTGCTGTAGAGAAGGCTCGATGGGTAACAGCACTGGCTGCTCAAGGGACCTACGTTTGATTTTTCAGCATCCATTTGTTGACACAAGCATCCACAACTCCAGTTTCAGGGTAGCATTTTCTGGCCTCCTTTGTCACCAGACGTGAATGTGGTATACAGATATATGGACAGGCAAAATGTTCTTACACATAAAATAAAAATAAATCTTTTATTTTTTTTTTTAAAAAAAAGTACCACAGGGCTGGAGAGGTGGCCTGTGGGTAGGAGCACTTGCTCTGCAAGCAGGAGTTTGCATTGGTGGCACTCACACAGAAGAGCGAGTGTGGCCAAACACGTGTGCCTGTAACCCCAACGCTTCGGGCAGGCAAGAGATGGGAAGGTCTCTGAGGCTTGCTAGCTGTCAACCAAGCTCCATTTCAATGAGAGACCCTGTCTTAAAAACCAAAGTGGAGAGATATATAAGAGCCATGACCTCCTCCTCTTGCCTCTGTGCACACATGGCCAGGCCCATGCACCTGCATTCATACTCACACATGTGCACGCACATGCACAGCTATGAAATACTTATCAATGAATTGCTGTTAATACTAATATGGATCACTAGACTACATATTTTGTTTTTAAAACTAAATTGTTAGCAAAATAAGCTGCTAAATTCAGTGTGTCTTTAGAAATAAAGCATAAAATGCTAAAGAATCACATTTTTAGAATACTGTGGCTTTGTAAGTTTTGTATATTCCACATTTACTAGTTTTTCAGAACTAATATAACAAGTTAGCCTTCACCAGGTGACATAAGACTAAGATGTCAGTAAAGCCCTGTTCTCTGCAAGTTCTAGAGAAGAACCCTTCCTTGCTTAGCCTGGCTTCTAGTAGAGGTGCTTGGCAGTGTTGACTCGTAACCATACCACATTCTTTGCCATCCTGCACACATCTGTCTGTGCCCTGAATGTTTGTGTTTCCAAATCTCTCTCGAGCTGCAAGGTCTAGACCTCATTGCATTTAAGACCAGTCTTGATTTCATTATGACTCCATTTAAATTTGTATTTGTATTTTTTGTTATATGTATGTGTGTGTGCATGCATGATTTATGTGTACCACATGTGTGCAAAAGCCTGCAGAGACCACAATAGAGTGTTGGGTCCCCTGGACATGGCAGTTGCAAGCTTCCTTGTGGGTGTTGGGAACCAAAGTCTGGTCCTCTACAAGATCAGCAAATGCTCTTAACTGCTGAGCTGTCTCTTCAGCCCCCATAAGACCCTTATTTTAAATCGATTATCTCTGTCTACAAACAAGATTAAAAGTACAGGTTCCAGCAGTTAGAACTGCTATCTATCTTTGGGGAAGCACAGTCTAACCTATTATACCATATTTACTTTTAAATAACTTTATTTACAATCCAGTAAATATCAATAAACACACTTTTCCCTTTGACATTTTTCTAATCATGAACTCATAAGGAAGTGCTGCCTTCTCCCCTTTTTTCTTCTCCGAGCCATTTAAAAAATTCTCAGCTGGGCATGGTAGCACACACCTTTAATCCTAGGAGGCAAAAGCAGGCTTATGTGAGTTTGAGGCCATCCTGGTCTACATAGTCTCTCTGAAGAGAGACCCTGTCTTGAAAAGCAAATCAAAGCAAAACAAACAAGCAAAAACAACAACTAATTCTCAATTTACATCTGGAAGAAGACATGTTGAAATGAATACACTTATTTATGCAAAGAGCATTAACCAAATGTCTTTTCCAACCTCAGATTCTCTTCTTCCACTAATATTTGTGGAGTACCAACAGTGAGCTGACAGTAAAAACTGAAAGCACAGGGTAGATAAAATAGATGGTGGCCACACCTGATGCAAATGGCATCTCTCTATACCTAAGGAATGAGAAGAAAGGGATTCTAGGAGGGCTTATGCCCGGGAATAGAAGAGAAAAACTTTGGCCAGGAACACATAGATGGACTAGTTTTTAAGAACTGCAGAAAAGCTTGGGTGACCAAAGCCTAAGGAGAATAGCAGAGAGGCGGAGCAGCTAATGGAAGACTTTGGGAACAGGCGGCAGAGGGACAGTGAAAGAGGAGCAGAAGAGTCAGCCGCACAGGATGAGCAATGCAGTCTGGTCCAGTGTGCAAATAGTTCAAAAAGCAAAACTGTACACAGAAAGCGAAGGGATGAGGAGAGCAGCACATTAGCATGAAGAAAGGATGGGTTTCAGCCAGGGCACTGGAAGGGATGAGGAGAGCAGCACATTAACATGAAGAAAGGATGGGTTTCAGCCAGGGCACTGGAAGGGATGAGGAGAGCAGCACATTAGCATGAAGAAAGGATGGGTTTCAGCCAGGGCCTGGAAGGGATGAGGAGAGCAGCACATTAGCATGAAGAAAGGATGGATTTCAGCCAGGGCACTGGAAACTGGGCAAAGGTGTATGTTTGTTGACAGGGGAAAATGGCAGAGAGAGCGTCACCATTCAGAATAGGTGATAAGCGCATGGTGTGTGTCAGTAAAGGGTGTGAGTGGGACACGAGGAGCTGTAATATGAGAGCAACTGAAGGGCGAATTAGGGTCTGTCATTCTGACTGTGAAATACCCATGCAATGTCTAAAATGGAAATATCAGCTAGATAATGTCTTAATCCTAGAGTTCAGAAAGTCCTGGACTATAGCTGTTGGGAGCTATCAGATTGGGAGCTGTTGATTCATAAACAGCCATGGACACATGACTATGATGGATTTATCTGGAAAACAAGAGGATAGGAGGTATCCATCCTATGAGGATTAAATAGAGCAGGGGAGGTTGGCAAAGGCACATGACGGAGAGATAGGATGAGATGATGTGATGTCATGGAAGGAAGACCAAGTTGTATGAGGCTGACAGTGGTCGGGAAGAGGGCCAGTCACATAAAATGAGGCCCCAAACACACCCAATGGATGGATGGATGGCCTAGAAGTCATTCACAGCTATGGTGAGAATAATTCTATGGACTGAAAGGGAAGACATGAGACCAGAAAGGACTTTAGATTGTGGAGCTCATGTGCTAAATGTTCTGGGCTAGAGGAATGCACTGGAAGGACTTTCTAAAGGAGATGGCAGACTACGGAGTTATGAGGAAAGCATGGGAAGAATGGTGAATAGGAGGGCTCTAGTCAGAGGGAGCAACGTCCACAAGAAGGAAGGAAAAATGCTCAGAGAACTGCTACATTTTCTATAGAAATAGAGCTTTACATGAGGAATGTCTGGAGACCAGGAATGTCTGGAGACCGGGAATGGAACAAAGAACCATTTTAAGCAAACAAGTGATTAGGGAGAGAAGAGAGACAGATGTAAATTTTAAGTTTAAAGTGGTTGCTATCTGTGATGTCTGATATAGTAGAATGAGTTGAAAGAAAACTTAGAAGCAAGAAGACCGGCTCTGCAGCCAGAGGAGAGGCCAATAAAGCAGTGGCCATGGCAGTATGGAGGTGCAGCTAGATTTGAACAAAGCAGTGACCATGGCAGTATGGAAAGAGTTACTGTTGACAGAAGTTGTGCAGT
This sequence comes from Ellobius talpinus, assembly GCA_001685095.1. Classification (NCBI taxonomy): domain Eukaryota; kingdom Metazoa; phylum Chordata; class Mammalia; order Rodentia; family Cricetidae; genus Ellobius; species Ellobius talpinus. The sequence goes on from LOJH01018028.1 coordinate 6,545, forward strand.
CTGAAACAGAGGGAAAGGAAAAGTCAAGGGAGTCTAGAATGTGCCCAAGGTTTGGGCTAGGTAAATGGCTTAGTAGCTTAAGCCCTTGGTAGCAAGGGTGAGGATGCAGGCGGAGGGAGACAGGAGGATCTTTGGTGCTTGCTAGACAGGCTAGACAAATAGTGAACTAAGATTCACGGAGACCATTTCTCAAATGATAAGGTAGAGAGCAACTGAAGAAGAGAGCTGAAATCAACCTCTAGCCTACACACATACACATGTATAAATACACATGAGTAAATGCACACATGAACACACATACACGCAAAGTGCCCAGGGGATTTTTGGCTTTAGGATATATCATTTAAGATTATCCCTGGAATAGAATTCCCCAACAGTAAGCACCAAATGGGTTAGAAATGTGGAGCTATTGATCTCAGTCCTAAGAACAGCAAAAGCTTCAACCTGGTTGCCTCGACTGCCATTGTCATTTGCTATGTGTGATGTCATAAAGACAACTGGCAGAGCATGATTAAGGGAAAGCATAGAGATGAAGGAGCAGGTTTTCAGGAATCCTGTAAGTCTTCTGAACAATGGACACATGTCTCCAAGCGTAAGAGAGATCTGGGTGGGAAAGGAAGAGATGGAGTGATCAACAGCCATTATTTTATTTCTTAGAAGAAGCTGGTAACTATGTCGACCTCTAGGAGGAGGTCACAAGTGACTAGAAAAGGAACACTTCCTTACCCATGGTCTCTAATTCCTTTGGACTTGGTTTTGTGAATAATTACACATCGAAAAAATGGACATACATATCCAAAAATAAAAAGAAATGGATAGATAGCTGGATAGGTGAATATTAATGTTTAGCCACCATTAGGAAGAGGCTGAAGCTAGAGCAGAGTGAGAAGAGTCCTCATGGCAGAGCACAGGATCAGATCTAATCCAGAAGCATGTCTAGTGTTAAGTCTGGAGGGTGGGGTTGCAGATGGAGGTGCCTGTGTGGGCAAGGAGAGCACAGAACAAAGCTAGAGGCAAGGACAGATCTCTGGAGTCAAAGACCATAATGAAGAAGGGAAACGCTGGAAATAACTAATTTTAAAAAGGAGATAAATTATACAGAAAAGGTACAGGGAGTTCAATGCAAGTCAGAGACCAAAACATAAAGAGTCCAGTGTGTGATTCTGGGATTCCTTAAAACGATGCCCAGCTTCCTGGGTGCAGAAGTGGAACATGCCCCCCAAATATTACCCTGTGCTTTTATCCTAAATATTAATGTGTACTTCCAACCTATTTTGTGAGACTTGCAAATCTCGATGCTGTGTTCCACAAATTACTCTAAGGTTTTTCATACTGACATTATTTGTAAGAATAAATTATCTCCCTAAAGTTTTTTTCCTCACTTTCTTCTCCTTTTATTACTCAGGCTTTAAGTGGTTGGGGTAATTTGGATATCTACATTGAACACGGGAATGGAAGAAACCAGTCTTGTTGTTTTGCTTAGCATCTGAGGAGGAAGGGGCTAAGGCAAAGAGGTTGAAAGTAACTGTGATACAGATAGACTGTATTTGGTGGGTCTGTATTTGCACAAAGAAGGAAAAGATAACGAGAAATAAAGTTTTCAAAGCCCAACCAGAGATGATATTAAATGTGTCCAAGAATCAGTCAATACAAATTCCAACCATCCAAGATGGTTGCTTTCTTTCAAAATGAGCTAGTAAGAAGAAACTGACAGAAGGCCATTGGTTCAGACCAAGGAGGATTTAGTGGGATATGGGCAGAATGTAAAACTGGAGAATTCAGAGCTTGACTGATGATCAAGTCCCAAGAACAGAGCCAAAACAAACACAGCCCAGAGGTGAAGGGGGGGCTTTAGGTTGTAGAAGTCCAAGGAGCAGCTGGTTTTAACTTGAGTTCTTTTATTCTTAAAATTTACAGGTCCTCTGGGTGGCTGCATGGGTTTGGCAGGCATGAATGTAATTTTCTTCCTCTAGAAAGGGCTTCAAAACTGTCATCCTATGTTTGACTCATTGACTGGTAACTGATCCTAAATTTCTCAACTATGCTTGACTATGGAGAGTCTTGTGAAAGAATATGACATGGTATAAGCTGAATTTTTATTTATTAGCAAAGGTCTAGATTGCTTTTTACTTTGTTACCTTTGGACCTTGTATCCACCTGAAAAAAATAAAGCCCACTGTCCCAAATATTCCAAAAATAATCAGAGCATTGTACCTTTCAGTTTGGAGATCTCTGTTGATTAGCTCATCAATGAGAAGGTTCATGTAGGAGGCTTATGAGAGCACTTCAATTACTTTAATACTTAATTTTCTGACCTTCAGACCATAAACTAAATTTTAAAAAGGCCAAAACACCTCTGACTTCTCCACAAATGACAGTCAGAAAGAGCATAAGGCCAGGAGAAGTAAGTAGACTTGGGTGGAGGAAAAAATATGTTCCATTCAATCTAAGAATTTTCACTGAGTTTCAAAGAAAGAAATTTAATCATCTGTTAGCCATAAAAAGTTAAGGCCTTCAAAATCCTCATCCTGTACTAAAAAATAAGATCATATTTTATACTTGATCCTATCCCAAATGTCAAGTTACATGAGATCATATTTTAAAGGTACTAATAAATCCTCATAGCAAACTATAGAGTATTCCTTGAGCTTCACAGAATCACTGATTTCTATGAGAGACAAAGGAAGTACAATAAATAAGGAGGCTGTCATAGTTAGGGTTTCTGTTGCTGTGTTAAAACTCTGACCAAAAACAACCTTGGAAAAGAACGGGTTTATTTCAGCTTACACTTATACTTGAGAGACTACCATCAAAGGAAGTCAGGGCAGGATCTCAGAGCAGGGACCTGGAAGCAGGAACTAATGCAGAGGCAATGGAGGAGTATTGCCTGTTGGCTCGCTCATGCTGCTTTCCTATAGCACCCTGGACCACCAGCCCAGAGTGGCACTATCCACTGTGAGCTGGGACCTCCCACATCAATCATCAATCAAAAAAATGCCCGACAGGGTTACCCACAGACCGATTCTAAGGAGGCATTTTCTCAAGTGAAGTTCCCTCTTTCCAGATGACTAAAGATTGCATCAAGTTGACATAAAACTTGCCAGCACAGAGGTTCTAGTCACACAAACTGTGTAGGAGAAGGGCCTAAGAGCCTACCACATGCCAAGACTCACAATTAGTTTAACAGCTTTACAAAACAGGGTTTTGAAAATCAAAATGAAGGAAACATGATTGGCAATCTAAACATTCAGAGGAAGAGGAAAGATCCAGTAACATGAAGGAGAAAACCTAAACAAGTCTTGAAAGTTACTTTAGAACTAAGATGGCAGAGGAGAACTAATGGGTGTTTGTTCAGAAACAGCACTGTATTGGTCATGCAGCTTAAGAGTTCTAGAAATCTGCCATTTAGCAATGTGCATGCTAATGGTGCTGCGTGGTGTTTCTACGTTTTTATGAGGTAGTTTTCATGTGAGATGTATTTTATATCACAGATGGAAGAAGGGGGAGAGAGGGAGGAGCCGTGCTAGGTGCTTTAAAACATCAAACAGATACTTGCCTTCAAAAGTAGCTCCTTTTTAGCACATGAAATAGCAGAGCAAAGAGGAAAAATTCAGTTCTGAGAGATGTCTTTGTTTGTTCTGGTCATTATGCTAAAAAACAACTGGAAGTCACTTCTCACGGTTCAAGGAGCATGTTGAGACGAAGGCACTGGCAAATTCAGTGTGTGGTCGGGGCCAGTTTATTTATTCTTCTGTCTTCACATTGAAAACAAGCACAAACAAATTTTTATGGGCCTGTTTTGGAAGACCGTAATTCTGGATTCACCAAGGCTCTACTCCCCTATAGCGGTATATTATTGTGTTTTAATAAATAAAGCTTGCCTGAAGATCAGAGGGCAAAGCAACCACACTAGTCAGCCATACAGGCCAGGGAGTGGTGGCACACACCTTTAATCCCAGGATTTAGGAGACAGGCAGAGGGAACTCTGTTAGTTCAAGGTCACCCTGGGTTACACAAGATTTAATCTGTCAAAAAGAGAAACAGAGCTCACACAAAGGTGATCCCAGAACTTGGAATCATACACCTTTAATCCCAGCACTAAGGATGTGGAGACAGAAGTTATATGGCTGTACAGAGAGAGGAATAGAAAGAAGATACAGAAGCTCAGTGGAGTGTGGAGTCTGAGGTAGGTGGAGAGCATTGCAGGATTGCCCTTTCGGTCTGAAGATTTGGTAGAGGTAAAAGGTCTCTCTAGTGGTTGATTGTTTCGCTTTTCTCATCTTCAGGCTGAACCCCAGTATCTGTCTCTGGGTTTTTATTACTCATGCTACACCCTCCTCTGGTCACCTCCCCAAGCTCCACCTTTCAGTATAATCACAAGAAGGCTTGCACTTCAACATATGAGTTGATAGGGTACAGAACACAATCATTTACATCCTGTGAAGATGCAGTGCTGTGACAAAGGCCTAGGCAGAGTGGAAGTGGTTGGGGGTCCCTGTGGTAACTGGGAGGGTAAGGAAAGACTTCCCAGAACAGATGACGTAGGAGCTGGGCGGCATGGTGATGGATCCTTCTTTCCTGGGATTTAGAACAAAAGTGTGTAGTTGAAGTGGAGAGGAGAGAGGGGATGCTAAAAGGCACCTCCCTCGGCAAAGAGGCCTTTCGGGTAACCAAGGCAAGGCCAGAAGTGCATAAAATCCCCCAAATAGTAAGGTTTCTCAGTTAGGAGAGAGGATACAAAATGGACCAACAGATCTGGGAAAGCAGGTAGCAATCACGTGATGTTTGGCAATAATACGTTATGAATTTGGCTGGTGGGTGGTTGAACAAAGCATGGAATAATTGGAGGTCAAGCCTTCTGAACTAACCTGGCCATTTCAGTACCCTCTGGAGGCCTTTTACAGCCCTGTCACTGTCCAGAGACCTGGGCCCCAGCTCCAGCAGAGCTTAAGAAGCCTAGATTTAATTTGTAGAGGAATTATTCCTCCAGGAAGGCTGACTGGCAGTGCACTGAGGCCCAGAGAGAACTGCAGATCTATAAAATCTGTCATGAAGAAGGTGACTAGCTGCTTCCTGGGATGAGCAGGCAAGAAACCAAGCTATAGAAAACACATTCTCTAAAATAATTCCAGTTCAAGTCTCTAGCTGAAACTTGAGGTACTTAACCTTCGGCCAAGTGATAATCTTAGCATAAGATATTAGATATCAGACTAAAGAACTCTGAGGCCCCTGACTGAGTAGAGAAGATGGCACTGATTTCAGGCTTTGGGAGGAGGGGTGTGATTTTTTGAATAAGCATTAAAATCAAGCATACCATATAGTTTTTTTCTGAACTGGAGAAACTCTGTCTATAACCTTCTGTGGGCAGCAAAATATTAATTATTAAGAAAATCAACTTAATCACCAGGACTTTCCCATTGAAATAGTATAAAACTGGTAACAGGGGGGTTAAGAATAGCTGTTTTTCCAGTGAACTGGGAAAGGATAGAACAGTACAGCACAGGATAGACCAGGGCAGCACAGGACAGAACAGGACAGGGCAGCACAGGATAGACCAGGGTAGCACAGGACAGATCAGGGCAGCACGGTATAGACCAGGACAGGTCAGCACAGGATAGACCAGGACAAAACAAAATAGACAAGAAAGCAGGAGAAGAGGGAGAGAGGGAAAAAACAATAGATAAATAAATCTTATACATATTAATAATAGCATATACAACATATCAATACCATAATCTGTATGTTAATATGCTTTAATCATATGTATGTATTAATATTACACATACACACACATGTGAAGCCAGGCATGCTCCTGCCTGTGATCCTAGTACTTAGTTAACTAACTCTGCTCAGAATCAGAAACCAGCCTGAGCTAAACAATGAGATACTTTCTCAAAAAAATGAAACGAATGGTAAGTAAAAAGATTAGAAAGCATTTTTTTGGTTAATTCGGAGTATTTTGGAAAGTAATTTTTAGTCAATCTGCATGTCCACAAACATAATGAGCTATGATATCACACACACACAGAGAGAGAGAGAGAGAGAGAGAGTTTTTACTGTTAATCTTGGCATAAATTTTGAAAAGAACCAACTCAGAATATCTCACAGGCTGTTTATTATATTTGAACCCTGACTTTTTACATTTTTGTTTCAGAACGTAAAGATAGCATACATTCCAATATGGGCACAGCTGAAGAAGAAAAAGAACAAGTAGTGTCAGACGGTGAGTTAGTGGAACCTCACCGTCAGGGCTCCTGTCTAGCTGCAGAGCCTGAGATGGTGGGAAGAAGGGTTCAGGAACACCTCAGTCTCTCCCTTGTGCCCATAAACACTTTGGGAAGGGGGATGGAAGCACCCATAACTGCTCTCATACTGAAACTGCTTTCTCGAACCTCGAACTCCCAAGACACTTTAGCCCAGTCCTGGCCTGGCTTTTCTCTGCTCAACTCTCCTTTACGAAGCCCAAAATAGCCGACAGGGCAGAAGGGAGTCCTCTTCAGAGAGTCCCGAGAGCAGAAGCCTGAGAGACCCAAGTGAGAAAGCTCTTTGACACCGACAACTTTGTTCTCAGTAGTTGAACTGGGAGTAGGCGGAGAAAACTTGAGAACACCAATACAGAAACATGTATGGGTTCTAAATGTGCGCACACAAATCAATGGATAAAATAACAATACAGTGTTCTTATCCGGATCCCTTCCTGTAGAAGAAAGCTGGGCATCATGGGGCAGTTGCCCAGTGATTTGCACTGTGAGGCCAGCGTTTGTGGGAGTTAGCAGAGTTGAAGCACAGTTATCTGTCAGGATAGCTGTTTGCTCTGTTGGACATGGAGCCAAGACACAGTTGTGTCTTAAACTGAGACTCCATGCAGACGTGGCCTCACACCTTGCAACTCCTAATAGAGCAAGGCCACCAGGGAAGTGCCAAGGAGGAAGGAATGAGACAGGAGAAAGCAAGAATGGCCACAACAGTCAACACGCTTTAAATATTAATTCTTTTGATTCTCTGCTTGCTGCAGAGGATTTTTCAGATCTGAGTTATTGGCTCACCTCTGAAAAGTTATAAATTCGAGAATCCACAAATGGTGGATGGTAGACAAAGCATTAATAAGCTCTCTGTTGTCTTTCTCTACAAGTGGGATTGGTTAGTAGATGATCCAGGCTCCATGAAGTACAATTCTCCCCTAACAATTGCCCCCAACAGTACAGTAATGATTCGGTGACTGACTCGCTTCCCTGGAACCTCTTTTCTTTAATGACCAATGCTATGATAAGGGCCATCTGTTCTTTCCCCAGGATGAATGATAGAAGAAGCTAGGAGATGTGTCCAGCCATGTGAGTTCCCTTAATCAAAGCATTTGTCTGAGTTCTCCCCAAGTTCTCCCTTTTTCTTATGAAAACATTTGCTATGGCTTTCTTAGTGTCCTGTACGAGTCAGGATGTAGCTCCCCTCTTGTGGGTATACATCCCATAAGCGCAGCCCAGTGCACTTCCAATTCTGACAGTGCGCGTGTTGGGCTTGGCAATGAGCTGGCTGTGAAGGACACCTGGTGCACTGGGGAGAGGCGAGACCCAGGGATGGAATGGGGAGACTGGAGCTGCACCCACAGTTCAGAACAAGGAGCAAAGGCAGGGAGACTCACACACGGAAGCATGTGTGGGGCAAGGACGTCAGAATTCACACTACCATGTGGAAATGGTTCACTCACCACAGAACCTGCCCCACACATGCTTCCTCTCAGTCACTGAGCCAAACTGGAGGCAGGAATCTGGTGGGCGGTGGGAGAGGGGAACACAGCTAAGATAAACAGAAGTTACTGGTGAATTTTACAGATTGTGACATCTTTCCATGTTTTCTTCTTTTTATAGACTCTGAGGGAAAAACTGGGAATCAACCTTAGTTCCAACCAGATCAAATACAAAGGAATTGAAATTGTATGAAATAAAGACCCCTGAGTGCCTGCATTTAGGGAAGAGCAGTTAAACAGCAGTTAAGAGATTAAAAGTTCCAGCGCAACCACTGCGCTGCCAGCATCTAATCCCACTCGTGTTGATCATTGCATGTCCTCAAAAATAAATGGATGCAAACCACTGTTGTCAATACTTTAACATAGTGCTGTCCATCAGCGTATCTTTGCCTGGACATCACCTGTTGCCTTCCACCTGGTCATCCTGGAACTCACTATATAGAATAAGCTAACTTCTGACACCAAGTGCTGGGATTAAGGCGTGTGCCTCCATGCCCAGCTTCCACCTGTCATTTTTGAAATGGGATGCTAAGGCCTTGTGTCTCACATCTCCTTAACACCTCAGCTGATTGGGCCAGAACTAAAAGGGACAGATTCATGAACTTATTCTATTCTCTCTTCTCCTCTCCTCTCCTTCCCCTGCTTCCCATTTCTTCCCCCCTCCATCCCTCTCCACACAAAACCTTATTAGCTGAGACAAAAGGATGAGCAATTGGTATCCGAGTCCAGCTAATGGCGGTAAACTGGGAAAATGGCAAACTCCATGAGATCCTCTGGGCTAGTCAGGTCACTCCCCTTCCGAAAACCCAGATGTGCACTGTTTGCTTTGGAAATATTTGGTATAAGTGTCTCTGCAACAAATAATATAGTTTGGTTAATACTGACTAATGAGGCTTCTATCACTTGACACGTGATATGGTCTGAAACAATGAGATTTTGAAAGAAAAGCAGATTTTTTTCCAAAGAATCACACCATGGAAGCAAAAATGAAAGCCTTTTTTTAAAGCAACACTACTCAAATCAGTGTTCACATACATTTTCCACATTCCTAGGACTGTGTACCAATGCTACTTAGGGACTCATGGAAGCCCAGGAGTCTGGTGAAACACTGTAGCCCTCTGGCTTTTGGGAAAAAAATAGCTTTTAAGGTACAAACTGCTTCCTGGGAATTTGGGACGTCTCAGATGCTTCAGCCTTGCCTCCATACTGTGATAATAAATGGATAATTTCAAAACACAACTGGCTTGCTTGTTTCCAAAGTTAGCACTTTATCTGATGCTTCGTGCAAATAGCCTGATTCTGCATCAAGAGCAGAGGTTTGAGATCCATCCTACCAACTTCCTGCAATGTGTACTCAGCCGAAAGAGGATGACCACAAAGCACAATAATTAGATGAATGTTGCACATGTTGTTTCTGACATGTAAACCGCACCCCCGGTAAAACTGAATCATACTGAAAAAATGAATCTGGGGTCAAGAAAATGTGTCTTCAGCCAAAATAAAACATCTTACTGTGTCCCCTTAAATCAGCACTTTGACTAAGCACACAGTACAAGGCAGAGAAGCTAAAACAGTGAATACGGTCATAGACACATGCCACCTTCCGGTGTAGTGGCCCATTTATGATTCCCCACCCCGCCCCATAGGTTGTCAACTGTGGCCAGTCAAATAATTAGCTGATTCTCCTACTAGAATGCAAGGAGCTAGAGAGAAGCAAAGGCAGAGATTTCTCCTCTTAAGGGCACAGTCAACCACAGTCCTAGCATGTGTATGAGCTATGTCCTGCCTTTGAACCAGCATAGCAGGTTTTGGAATAAATTCCTAGATGTGAATAAAACAACTTAACTTTAATCACTGTCCATTCCCATGCATTTGCTCCAATTATCAGCCATGGATTATGCTGGGAGGAAGGTGTCAGCACTTGCTGCTTATTGAAGGCAGTGCTTCCCATCCCCCTTTAGGGAGATTCAGCTTTTCAACTGACGCCTCATTCTTAGTCTAGTATGCAATAGACTAACTTGGGAATCTCACATCTGTTTTTTTGCTATTAGAAAGCGCATTAATGCAAGATTATTAAAAATAATTTTCCCGGTGTTGTTGAAGCTGACACGGTAAGGGCACAAGAGGGGGATTTTCAGTCTATTCAATGGAAGAGCTAGGGCATATTAATGGGAAGGGCTAGGGCATGTTGATGGGAAGGGCTAGGACATGTCGATGTTGATGGGAAGGGCATTCAGTGGTAGTTACTGAGTCCAGTGGTCAAAGTCCTTGACCTTTAGAAGGCACTGCTAGTTCTCTCTTCAGAGTTCTGCCTCCATCATCTTAGCTAATAAAATTCTGATTTTGCTAAAATAACCAATAAGCCCAACACCAGGCTATAAATATTGATGTGTGTAATCTAGTCTTGCTTGACAGCAACTGGTCTAGGGGTAGTCATATGACTCAGGTTTAAACAATGCTGTATAAGGAACATCTTCTGGACATCCAGGCAAGCTCGGGGTAGGGGAGAAATTTTGTACTTCTTTCCTAAAAGGCTAGTCTATCAAGATGCAATGCCTACATTATCAGCAGCTATTTGTGGACACAAAGAGAGAAACATCACTAGAATAATAATAATAAGCAATGCAAAATGTAGGGAAAATCCTGGCAATGGTGAGATTCAAGCGTCTCTCAGCCAACCCAAGGCCAGTTCTAAACTTTGGTGAAATACTGAACTCTGCTACTTAAACTCCTCTTAGCTGGGGATTTCTATTATTTATCGATAACTTCTGTATAGATCTATGTAACTTGATAGAGAAATAGCTTCCAAGTGTGTGATTTAGAGGAATTTTTAAAAATGTATTTAAATAATTTAAACAAATCACTTTTCCCACTCAACCAGGCTTAAAATCTGAGTTGTCTCACGTTCTTAATAATTTCCCCAAGATACATCAGTCCTACACCAGTAATTGGTGTTTTTTGTTTTACATTAGTGCCAATTGAACCCAACAGTTAAAACAGATTTCTAGCTAGGCATGGTGGCACACACTTGTAATCCCAGCACTTAGGAAGTGAAGGCAGGAAAATCAGGAATTCAGGGCCAAAGCTCAGCTATATTACAAGTTCAAAGCCAGCCCGGCTCCATGAGACCTTGTCTCAATCATGGAAACAGATGAACAATGACCTCTGAATTTATGACAACCAGTGGTTCCAGGTTGAGCCTGAGAATCTGCATTTTTGCATATTTCCAGGTGCTGTTATAGCTCTAAGGACCACACTTTGACAACACTGTCCCAGGCTGACTGGACGGTCAACTAAACGAGCCAGTCCTTTAATTCATTTCGTACACACCTGTACTCCAGATACTTCTGTCTGGGCTTCATGTTCTGACCACAGAATTCTTATCCGATCTGGGAAATCATTTTAGAATTTCTTAATGCCATCACCATCTAAACAGTCTTCATGACCTGATGGTGCCTCAGCTTCTTGCCACTTTTTGCATGACATCTTTTCTTTCTGGGGTCCCACAAATCTGTGTTATTGGGGTCTCTTTAGGTTTAACAGTCTTCTGGTTTAATAACGCTTTTTATTTAATGGAGATGAGGCTTGTGAGCCTTCACAAGATACAAGTGAAGTAAGGTCATATATATCTACCTACTTGCTCAGTTTCTGGCCTTATAGTGAACATCTTTATCTCTGAGATGGCCCTGGCCCAGAGCTGCATGCGTTCTCGGGTTGCAGAGGACACAGAAAGGTTACCCAAGCTTGCAGCTGAGCTGTTGGCTGCAAACTAGTAACCTCCCAACGTGAGCATCTGTTCTGTCCTTCTCTTTAACTTTTTTCCGGGCAGAATTTAGGAACCCAGAGAGATATCTAATCACAAGTCTCTCACTTTGCTGGTGAAGAGATGCATGGTCTTTACTAAAGATGCCACAAGCCAGGGGGTTGAGTAATGTGCTTAGACTCCTCTCTTCCTGTAAGTATGCTACCTATATCTGGAAAAGAGGCCACAAAGTCTATGCATCCTAGTCAAGAACAACATACATCAGTCCCACTCACAGTGCTACAAAATCAACTTTTGTACACTAGATTACATCTGTTTTTGTAAAAATCTTATAATGAATTCTTAATATTTGCTGTGTGTCCTGGTTACTTTTCTATTGCTGTGATAAGACACTATGACAAAAGCCACTTACAGAAGAAAGCAATTCTTTGGGGCTTACAGTTCAGAGGGTGAGTGCATGACCATAATAATGAAGAGTGTGGAAACAGGCAGGCAGCAGGCACTGAACAGTATCTCTTGATTCCACAAGCATGAGGCAGAGAGACAGCTAGCTGGGAAGAGTGTGGGATTTTTAAGCCTCAGAGTGCACTCCAGTGATGCATCTGCTTCAACAAAGCCACTCCTTCAATCCTTCCTAGACATTTCCAGCAACTGTGGACCAGGTATTCAGATAGATGAGCCTTCAAACCACCACACTGTGCATTTATCCCTCAAAGCTTTGTCTGTTTCCTGGGTGGCAGTGTTAATAATTGATGAGAGTTTCAAGTGGTGGATCCCAGATAGGGATCCCAGATGGTGGATCCATTGAAATCACTGCCCGCAGAAAAGATTAAGGTAGGTCTATAGGGCTCTGAAATAATTATAAAAAATAATAAGATTTTTGATCTAGTGTGGCTTCCTGCCTGACCAGGCAATGCCTGCTTCCAGCATGTTCCTCCCTTCCTAGTGCCATCTGCCATATGACACAGTCAAGAAGATCCTCACCAGAGCTATCACTGAATGATTTTAACCTTTAGCCTCAAAAACTCACCATAGTTTTGTGGCTGGAAGTCATATCCCTGCACACACACACAAGAGTAGAGGACCCAAGAATAAAACCACATAGTCACAGGTACCTGACTTTTCAAAGATATCAAAAACATACACTGGAGAAAAGACAACTTCTTCAAGAAATGCTATCACGAAAATTGATATCCATACACCCTGTACATAAGGTAATTCAAAAGGATTAAAAGGCCTTAATGTGAGACATGAACTCTGAAATTGTTAGAGGGAAACGCTACAAGATACAAGTGTTTGGTTGGAAGCATCACCTCAGCCCCTAACATCCTTATCCAAAGACCAAAGAGTCTGGAATGTTTGGGTGGGGCTTTACCCTAGCCCTTGACATCCATTTTGAAATTCTTGAGTGGAAAATTCCATTTCAAGCCCCTTCCCCTGGGGGTTGCCGCAGTCCAGACTCCACGTCCCTCCAAAAAAGCCCGCCAAATGGCGACCCCTTCCCAGAGAAGAGGGTCAAGACCACTCCCACAGGCTGTTTAAACTGCCCCCCCCAGAGAACGAACACGTGGTCTTCCCAGTTCTCCTTCCTCCTCTCTGTGTTTTCCCAGAGGGCCACCCAGAGCGCTGGTATCCATTAAACCTGGGCTTTTTCTAATTCGGTTTGATTTGGTCTGATTTGGATTATTGTGTTGGCAGAGAGGATTATTGGGCCAGAATAACTTTGCAGTAAGCACGAGCAAGGACTTTCTGATAGCTCAAGATAAATCTAGCATTGACAAGTGGTATTGCATGAAATTCCAAAGGTTCTAAACAACAAAGAAACAATTATTCAGTAAAGAAATAGCCCACAGTACAGGGGGAAATCTCCACTATCTGAGAGAAGGTTAATATTAAAAATAAAGAACTCAAAAACCTAAATATCAGTAAAGCCAAGCAGCCCAATAAATGAATGGTCTAATGAAAAGAACAGTTCTTTAAATATGAAGTATAAATGGGCCATAGACATTTTAAAAATGTTCAGCATCACTAGAAATACATCAAAGAAATGCAAAGTGGAACTACATGGAGATTCCATCTTTTCTACCCAGAATGGCAACCATTAAAAACAACAAATGCGGGGAGGAAACAGGGAAAGAGGAATCTTACACACTGCCGGTAGACATGTAAATTAGTTCATCCACTGTGGATATCAGGGTGGAATTCCCTGGGGGTAGGGGATCAACTAAACACAGAGCTACTCTGTGACTCTGTTATATTCCTCCTGGGTATTTGCCCAAAGAAATTTTAAGTCAACATACCTGAGAGATACTCACAAATCCATGTTGACTGCAGCACAGTTCACTTTAACCAAAATAAGGAATTGGTCCAGGGGTCTGTGAATGGATAAAGACTCTTTAGTTTATATATGCAGTGGAGTTTATTCAACCACAATGAAAATTAAAATCATGACATTTTCAGGAAAGTAAATGAAACTGGAAACCATTATGCGAAGCAAAACAAGCGAGAATTAGCAAGACAAACATCCCATGTTTTCCCTCATGTATGGAATCTAGATTTGAATATATGTGTGTAGGTTATGAATATAGAAAGGGGCCATGAGATGGGAAAGGAGACGTCCTACAAGAGGGGGAGGGAGAAAAGAAAGCAGAGGACAGGACCTTAGACAGGAGGGAGGGGACTGGCAGGCAAGGTCAAGGTGAAGGGGTGAGGGCAACAGAGGAAGAGTATGGCGATGAAGAACACAATGTAGCAATAAATATGTGTGAAAATGTCTTAATGGAGTTTTCTACTTTGTATGCTTAAAATCAATTTTAAAATACTAATTATCTGTATAAAATAGTTTTAAATGACTATATAAATGACTTAGATGCAATATGGCATTCAGTCCTGGTGATGAAACCCACATCACACACAATACTCCAGCAGGGCTGCAGCAGAGCCATAAAACTCACAATTGACTGGACACGATTTCTTTCTTTCTCATTCCTCTGTGGCCCCACACCTGTTGAGATCTCCATTAACCAAAATAAGAGACAAAAAGCCTCTGTGTGGATATAGAGAAAAGAAACCATTTTACATTGTGGATAACAATATAAATTAGGACAGCCATTATTAAAACCTGTATGGAACTTGCTCAAAAAAAATAAATAAAACTAGGAGCTTGGGATATGGCTCAGTGGTAACGGCACTTGCCACTCAAGCATAAGGACTGTCAGAGTTTGCATCACAAGAAACTCTCATAAATGTTGGGTGGGCATGGTGACAAGAGATTCCTAGAGCACATGCAAAGGAAAGGACACAACACAGAAAAGAAATGTCTGCACTTTCGTGTTCCATGATCCACAGCAGTCAAGGGTTAATGAGTAACATTGCAAATGTTGGGGAGCCTACATTATATAATGTAAAGCCAGGCATATAGAGTCAAATACTGTGTAATCTCATTTATATGTAGATTTCTGTTGAACTCAAGTAGACAGTAAGGTGAAAGTCCCTAGGGTTGTGGAGATGTTAGTTCAGGGGCACACAATTTCAGCTAGACAGGAAAAGTCAAGTCTAAGGAACCTATTCACAGTAGGTCAAAACCACATAGAGATTATAATAATGTATTTTAAGACATCACTAAGAGGGTAGAGTTTTTGTTATCACAAAATAATAGTATGTGAGGAAACATATTAGCTCAATTTATCCTCAGTGTTTATGTGCCTAAAAGCATTATGTTGAGTGAGCTGGGTGGTAGTGGCGCACACCTTTAATTCCAGCACTCAGAAGGCAGAGGCAGGCAGATCTCTGTGTGATGGAGGCCAGCCTGGTCTACAAAGTGAGTTCTAGGACAGCCAGGATTGTTACACAGAGAAACCCTGTCTCAAGAAAAGAAAGGAAGGAAGGAAGGAAGGAAGGAAGGAAGGAAGGAAGGAAGGA
>LOJH01018029.1:6790-21972 GCA_001685095.1 Ellobius talpinus
GAGAGAGAGAGAGAGAGAGAGAGAGAGAGAGAGAGAGAGAGAGAGGTGGTTTGAATGAAAATGACCCCGGGCCTACGAACTATGAATGGCCCTATTATGAAGAGCGGTCTTATGGTAGGAAGCATATCGCTAGGGGTGAGCTTTGAGGTTTCGGAAGGTCAAGCCAGGCCTAGTGGCTCACTGTCTCTTCCTGCTGTTTGCTGATGTGGATGTAGAACTCTCAGCTGCTTCTCCAGCACCATGTCTGCCTGCACACTGCCATGCTTCCCACGATGACAATAATGGACTAAATCTGAAATGTAAGCTAGCCCCAATTAATTGATTTCCTTTATAAGGCTTGCCATGGTCGTGGTGTCTCTTCACAGCAGTAAAACCCTAAGACGTGTATGTGTGTGTGTGTGTGTGTGTGCGCACATAAATATACAAAACCTCCCCCTCCAGCCTCATGTCTTGGACTTTATCGAAAGAGCCTAATTCCACTGATATAAAAGGATCAAAGTTCCTCTCTGATAAACACTGAAGAGACAAAACTTTCTGGTGGTTTAAATTTTAAACCAATAGATGTTTTTTTTCTTCTTTTTATGAAGGTTTTATTTTAATTATGTGTGTGTGTGTGTACACACGGGTGCTTGGGGTATGTGCATGTGGGTGCAGGTGCCTGTAGTGGCCAGAAGATGGTATGGGGTCCCCTGGAGCTAGAATTAGAGCCAATTGTGACTCTCCTTATATGAGAGCTTGGAACCAAACTGTGCTTCTTTATGAGGTCAGTGTGTTCTATTAACTGCTGAGCCATTTCTCCAGCCTGGGGCAGCTGCTCTTTGAGAATGTGAACATGTGCCAGGGGTGAGGCTAAGACACACCTTTCTATGGCCTCTGCTTAGATGAACTGATTGCCATAAATGCCATGGAGCTTCATGGGAAAGGAGCTGTCCCTGTGTGTCAGGGACTGGATTCCAGCAAAAGAAAATAATCTAGGGATGAGACCAGCTGGAGGCAGCTATTCCCTGAAGGTAGAAGAAGCTGCTGCTGGTACCAAGTTAAAACTACTACTGAATCCCATAATGGCATCTACTGTGAAAGGCTTACATACCTTGAAGAAAAAAAATGGATCAAAGTGATGGCTAATGTTCTGGCCATTCTTCTTCAGGTGTCTGTGGCCCAAGCCTGGGTGACAGTCAAGTAGAGAGAGAAGACCTTCCTTGAGGGTAGCCGTGGGGAGTACACTATTGAAGTCCCTGGCCATTATGTAATAGTTTTAATTGTTTTAATTGTCAGCTTGATGCAGCCTAGAGTCACCTGGGACCAGGACCTCAGTGAAGAACTGCCTAAATCAGTTTGGCCTGCAGGCATGCCTGTGAGGAATCCCCCCAATCAACTTATTTGAGGTGGGGAGACCACCCCAGGAAGTGCCATTCCATGGGTCTGAATCTTGGCCTGTGGAAGAGTAGAGGAAGCTAGTTTAGTAAGTACTAGATACGCATGCGTTTATCCTCTCTCTGTTCTTGGATGTGATAACAGCTGTTGCTTCAGGTGCCTGTCCTGACTTTCTTGCTATGGTGTATTGTAACTGGGAACTCTAAGCCAAGTAATCCCATTCTCTTTGAAGCTGCTTTTTTGCCATAGTAATTTTTTAATGACAGCCATCATAAACAACACTAGGGAAGACTGCATAACCAGGTGACATGGCGTGAATGCTGTATTTCCTCCACAGTCCATGTGATGAAAGCTAATTCCTAAAGCAGTGGTCGTCAGCTTTTCTAATGCTGTGACCCTTTAACACAGTTCCTCACTTTGTAGTGACCCAACCATACAATTACTTTTGTTGCTACTTCACAACTGTAATTTTACTGCTGCTATGAATTGTAATGTAAATATCTGTATTTTCTGATGGTCTTAGGCGACCCCTGTGAAAGAGTCCTTCGACCCCAGGTTCAGAACTATTGTCCTAGTACAACAGGATTAAAATGGAAGTAGCTAGGTTCTGAAGACAGATGGCTAAGGGTTATCATTAGCATCCTTCTAAAAGAGACACAAAAGTTGTGTTTGCCCCTTCACCAGGTGGGGACATGTAGAAGGTACAAATTTCTGGTGCCTGAGCCTTGGGACTTCTGTACTCCCAAAACGTCCACAACAAATTTCTATTTGTAAATTACATAGGGTACAATACGTCATATTATTTTCCTCAACTGACTCCAACAGTCTGGTAAGCAGAAGCCTTAGGTAAGGGATGAGAAGTTGATTAAAAGCAAGACAAGGAGCTGAGTCAGGACAGTAGCAGCTCTGAGGCTGGCACAGGAGAAGCAGATCCATACACCACGGCAGGGAACAGAAGATATGGAGGAAGAGGCATCCGGCAGGTGGGGGTTACTGGGGGCACAGAGACACTGCTGCCGTAGCGGATGCTGGGCTCAAGCTTAAGATGGCTGCCGTAATGTATGGATCATATGCATGCACACACGAGGAGCCCTTGAACATTCATTCCAGTTATAACTGGATAGTAAAGATGAAGGCTTTCGTTGTGAGGCAGCTACAGTGCTGTGAAAAATTATCTCTCATTTCTTCTAGAAAGTCTTCCCGTCTTTTTCTTTGCCAGTTCTTCAAGGAGCACCACTCACTTTCCATACACTGATCAAGTAAGACCTAAGGTACGCATAATGATAATCCTAGAAAGAAGAGAAGCCATCAGTAGAACAGAACTGAAATCCATAAATGTTCTATCAATAAGAGAAAATGTAAATTTATACATTGAAAAGACCCACTGTGTATTTAGGAAAGCTGACCTAGAAAGAGCAGTTTTGAGGCATTTTCTAGAAGACCCTGAAATTCCAATCTCCCCCCTCACTCTTTCTCTGTGTATCTTTCTACCCACTCCCCTCTTTCCTCTCTCCTGTGATTCCCCAAGGGGTCTGTATGAATTTCTTAATGTTGCTCTACAAGTGAGCATAAATCTGAGGTTTAAAATAACATACATGTATCCTCTCATCAGGGCCATGATCCCTTGAGGGCCCAGGGGAGAGTCCTTCCTGATCTCTTCCAAGCTCTGGTGACTTCTGGTGTTCTCTGGCTTGTGGCTGTCTCAATCCAGTCTCTGCTTGTCTCCACTCAGCACTCTTCCCGTTCAGCTTTATGCCCTCCCTCTATTTCTCTCTTTCTCAGATCTACACCACATGCCTCCCTTTTATAGGAAAATTTTTCATTGACTGTTAGGGCCACCTGAATAATCTAGGACAATCTCATCTGAAGATCTTTTAATGACATTTACAAAGGTTGTTTTCCAATTAAGAGAATAGTCACATGTGCCAGGGATTTGGGACTGGATACATCCTTCTGGGGCCATTTTCAGCTTATTTCAGACCCTCTAGGTGAAAGGTCAAATCGTTTATGACCTTCAGGCTTCTCATGAATGACATGAAAAGGAAGCCAGTGATAGGAACAACTTTTAAGTGACGTAAGGGCAAAAAGTGCAAGCTGGCACTTTTGTATCCAGCTAAACTGCCCTTCAAGATTCAAAGAGAAGCAGCTTGGAAATAACCCGAGGAAATACTGTTTGGGTGTCAGTTGACTTTTGGAAGATGAGTTCCATACAAACAAGAGACAACTGGGAAAAAACATCAGCAAAATACTGGCAGCACACACGTGCTTTCTTACGTAATTTTATCGCATGGTAAAAATCACTGTTTAGTTGGCTAGCTCAGACCGTAGATTGAAGAGTAATATATAAATGCTGTATATTCTATAGAAGTATCAGGCACGGCCAAAAGGGATGGGAGGAAGAGGAAAGGAGAATGGTATAATGGACAGTTCTACAGACAGTGGCCACGAGGAGCCTATCCTAAAATATTCAGCAGGAAGGGGAGGGGATTACCTGTACTGCAGTAAAATACGAAAATAACCACGTAAAAAAAATACACAAATATCCTGAAATGCTGAAAGAAATAAAAGACAAGTAGCAAACAAAACAAGACAGTTAAAGTATAAAATAAAGGATAACACATGCAGTAATTATAAATTAGTATGACATGGCTAGATATAGCAGTCATACTAATTAATGGAATAGGCTTTTGCCCTTTTGTGACAATTTTCAATTTGATCCTTAACACAAAAGATAAACCCATACTATATATAATAAATAAACACATCTCAAATATGGTTAGTCAGGGGACCCTAACTAAAACCCAGAATTATCAGATGAATACTACAAAAATAAAAACCCGAAGGGTGGGTTGGTGATTCTAAGTAGACAAGTGAATGCAGCCCCAAGTTCTTTGTGAGGTGGGTCTTGAGACGTACATGGATTACTTGTGAAAGATGTAACAAGATGTAGAAGAGTGTGATTCACACAATGAAGACAGAGCAGTTATGTGCCATGTATCACAGCAATTACCATATGAAGCATAAATTTCATGAACTAGAAACACATTAATAATAGGTGATTTTAACACCCCATATCCAGTACAGAGAGTGCATTAATTAAAGAAAAAAGATCTAAGCATAAATAATTCAGTTAATAATAGATCAGTTTTGTTTACACACACACACAACATATACACTAAAGATGCTAAAGATGAAGAATGTCTTCCCATATGGATCGTTTCTGTGGATGCATAAAATGACCCTAGATTGATGTGATACCATTGCTTATATTTTATATTTTATCCTGTCTTTTGCCAAGATTTTAGTAATGTGGGACACATATGCAGGCAAACCCATTATCACTGTAACACGTGACTGGATCTGAAACTCGGCCAGTGGTACTGTTTCTTTCACGACCTTTTTCCAGACACTGCATACTATTATCTCTAAAGCGCAGCGTGTGCGGTGACTATAACCGAAATGTACATTTAGACAGGCGATTGGGGGATACATAACTCCTTCAGCCCCCTGGGGCCTGGTTATAGGAGTACTTGATGCTTCTATGGTGCACTAATGCTCCATGCTGTGGTCTGTGGCACACACAGAGTTGTCATGTTCCATTTACAGGGTCGGCGGGAAGCATGAAAAATGTAGGTCAGTGGCATATAAAATATTTATGAAAGATAAAAGCACAGATGCCCTTCCTTAGCGCACCTACCAAGTACAGAATACTTGAACAACAGTGGTTTGAGTTCTAGCTAAGATATGTCTCTTAACTATTTATATTGCTATTTAGTAATTCCTTTTCTTTTTTCTTTTGCAGTAATTTTAGCAGTGTGATTTTTTTTTCAGTGCATAGTTGGAGCTGCAGAGGGCTCAGCAGTTAAAATCATGCTGCCCATGCAGAGGCCCAGAGTTTGGTTTCTACCAAAC
Organism: Ellobius talpinus; assembly: GCA_001685095.1. Classification (NCBI taxonomy): domain Eukaryota; kingdom Metazoa; phylum Chordata; class Mammalia; order Rodentia; family Cricetidae; genus Ellobius; species Ellobius talpinus. Next base: position 12,077 of record LOJH01018029.1, read on the forward strand.
ATGGTGGGTGGCTCACACCCCCTGCAATTCTAGATCCAGGGAATCTGATGCCCTCTTCTGGCCTCTGTTGGTACTTGCATTCATGTGGCATACATTTACACAGACCATACACATAAAAATAATTAAAAATAAAACATAACTAAGTGAAAAAAGCTTTATTGTCTTGGTTTCTCAAAAAACTTGATAAATAAGTGCATATTTAATGGAAAGATTATTATTGTCTTTTGATTTCTCAAAGAGACTGGGGCAAATCCGTAATTTGCAGAAAATATTGGTATACTCTGTCATCCGCTGGGAGCCTATGATGATATCATTGACCATAAGAAAACTTGAGGCCAAAATCTTCTGAAGAAATATGAGCATCTATCTCAAGAGCTGGTAATTATTTTAAGAAGCCTGTGCTGAAAATGGTTAGCATAAGCAGATGCAGAAGGTGAATTTACATATCCCTGTGAAGCAGTAATGCTTTTTTATTTAGATCAAACATCTGCTCTTCTCAGTGCTCCACCCCGCCCCTTTTTCCAGCACCGCCTCCCCAGTGAAAAGCCACTGATGTTGATAGGGCTGACAACTGATAGAAAAGCCCAAGATCTCGCTGGGCCACACAGACACAATCAACAATGTCAAAAACACACTTCTGAAGGTCTGGGAAGATAGTTCAGTCAGTGAAATTCTTGCTGCGTGAGTGTGAGGACCTGAGCTCGTAACCCTAGCTCCCATGTCTCAGAAAATAATCCAGGGACTTGGTAGCGCATGCCTGCAATCCCATGAGTGAGGAGGCCGAGACAGAAGGATCCCCGGAACTTGTTGGCCAGTCCCCCTAACCAAATTGGTGAGCTCCAGGATTCATGAGACCTTGTATTAAGAAATCATGGGGGAAGGAGGCTGAAGAGAGGCTTTAGCCGTTACTGGCTGCTCATCAAGAGGACCTGAGTTCACTTTTTCCCTGGACATGGCTTCACACAACTATGACTCCAACTCCAGGTGACCCGTCATCCTCTTGTGGCTTCCAAGGGCTCTGCATGCAAGTGGTACACAGACATAATACCCATATACTTAAGAAAATAAAAAATTTAAAGAAATAAGAGGGTAGGGGAAGAGATTGAGAAATATATTAAATGTTGACCTGGCCACCCTATGTATGTGCTTGTATACATATACACAGAGAGAGGCAGAGAGACAGGGGTGCACATATGTAGACACACAGACACACACACACACACACAGAGGGGTGCACATATGTAAGTGCACGTATACACATACACACAGAGGTGCGCATATGTAGACACACATATACACACACACAGAGGCGCACATATGTAGACACATACACTCACAGAGTGAGGCTTTGTGTTCGTAAAGAAATCGACCTGAATATACAAATATATGAGCTATATCTGAATGTCTGTTGTGATGAGTGAGGGGCGTAAATGTGGAGCCTGTGGCCAGGAGGAAAAAGTCAGGGTTTCTAGCTGTCCCAAATATTTTCTAACTGCCCCAGATGTGCTGCTGTGCAAGGCAGTGTGGCCGAGGTGAGAAACAGCAACCTCTGAGGTGCTGCTTGCTTGTCAAGTGGTCCACATTCATTGACAGAGCTGCCAAGGCCAAGACAAATCATGTTCATTCCTCCCCCAGGCTGACCAGAGAAGACAGTGCTGAGCTTCCCAACACAGTTCTTCTAGGGCTTTGTAAATTCCTTCCACAGACTGCTGAACCCCGGCCTGCCTTGGTCTGGCCTTCTTCCTCTGTAGATTCTTATCACAGGCTTCCAGCCTGCAGAATTTACCCTTCCCCTTTTTCCGGAACTGGCTGGGAATTGTTTCAGAAACTACGAAGCAAAGTGGTTGCTGGCGAATCAGGAAGGGAGGGGTTTTACATGTGAACTTTCAACCACTGTGAAAAGAGTTGTTTGGAGAAGGTGGAAGAAAAGAAATCATACTCACGCTAAGCAAAAATAGCCACCCGCAGGAACACACAAACTGCAGAATTCTTTGCCAGGATTAATTCCTAATTCCTCTATGAGATTCAGGTGGGTGTTTCACAACACCATATGTCACCATATGTCAATATCAATTCAGAGGTTTAAAAACCTAGACCAGGAGCTTTCTTTTCTTAGCAAGCCACAAACATATATATTTACCCATGAGCCTTCAGGCAATGAAATCTGATCTACGAGAAATTACTCTGCTGGTAGTTTAGGCAGGAGACGTCAAATAAGCCTAATTACTGTCTTTTTCCTCCAGAAAGCTCTCCCTCCAGGCTGAGATTTGAACTCTCTTGTCACTAGTGTTGGAGCTGGAGGGGAGCTGTGAAAACAGAAAACGAAGACGAGACAAGTCTCCAGCTCAGGGACCACGTTCCAGCTTTGCAGGCCAAAGGGGATGCTCAGAGCTTCAGCATCTTTGAAAACTGCCCTCTTTTGGCTAGTGGGTCTCACTTCATTGGTTCACATGTTAACATTTTATTTTTTGAATAGGGATATACAAAGAAAAAATTCCCAGTCTCCGATCCTCGGAGTGAAGTGCTAACACGGTTGGCAATGCCTTCGGTGACGCTTCGCCGGCATTGTAGAACGAGTTGTTTGTGTAATTTCCATTTTGCTGTGCGCATCTGTGGCAGCCTAGCATTTGCTTAGATTCATGATCCTAAGTGTCGTGGAAAATGACTTCACAAAGTTGTCATGGCTTTCCTCTACTGAACGGAAGTCACCATGTGTGCATTGGCTTGCCTGGCGCGTGCCAGTTGGTGCACAGCGGCATGGCACCGTGCCTCATTGCAACTGAATAAATGATACTCCTTGTTAAAGCTGTAGGAAGTTGGCATGACAACTGCAGGCATCATCGAAACAATTATCCAGGCTCCAAAGCCTACCAAAGGCTTCTAGTGATTTCCAAAGAAGCCACTTGGTGTTTAGCTTTAAAAAAAGGCAAACACAATGAAAATTATGTTAACTGTCTTGGTTAGCTTTATGTTGCTGGGATGAAATACTGACCTAATGCAATCTGAGGGAGAAAGGAGTTTATCTGGCTGATAGGTGACAGTCCATCATCAAGGGAAGCCAAGGCAGGAAATCAAAGCAAAATTTTGACACAGAAAACACAGAGGAACACTGCTTATTATCGCTTATTATTGCTCATCTTGTCTAGGACCGATAGCTTACACAGCCTGAGCTCTCTTGACCAGTGACAGTACCACCTACTGGACAACCCTACATCAATTAACAATCAAGAAAATGTATCCAAAGACATGCCCGAAGGCCAATTTGATGGGATCAATTCCACAGTTGAGAGCCTCTCTTCCCTGACATGTCTTGGTTTGTGTCAAATTGACAAAAATGGAGCAAGACACCAACCTGCTTCCAGGACTCCCCACAATGCTATCAATCTTTAGGGTGAGAAAGAAGAACAAGCTCACCAACACAGCAGGCCTGTGAGAATTTCTGGGTGTTCGAAATGATTTAGAGAAGACTTAAGTATCTGACTATGCAGTGGAGCGCAGTTAAGTTCTGGAAACAAAAGCAGCCCACAACTGCAGCATTATGGTTTCAACTCCTATAGGTTCATGGTTTAAAAACTTGCTCCCCCCATCTGGTGGTGTTACTTTGGCAATTGTGGAATTTTTAGGATACGTGGCTTTGTTGGAAGAAGCAGGTCACTAGTGGTGGGCTTTTAAGGTTACCTGTCAACCGTCCTGGGTGTCCATCTTCCTCCCTGCTTCTAGGTTTTCCAAGTGACCGTGAATAGCTCGCTACTGCTCCTGTTGCTATGACTAAAGCTGTTTCACCATGCCTTTTCTGCCACGATGGACTGAAATCATGAGCCAAAGTAAGGAGTTGATGTCAGGTAACATGGTTGCTGTGGTATGGGAGTAGCTCATGTATACAGATCAAGGCCATTCAAGAGTCTTCACAGTGTGCTTAGTCTTCTTGCCTCCTACTTTGCTCTCTCTGCTCCCTCTTCTATGTCTTCTCTTTTTCTGTTTTATCTCTCTTTCTTCCTCCTCCCCCACCCCTCAAAGATCACACTGTTAAATTGAGAGAGCATTAAACAAGTGAAGGAATCTTAGGCTGGGGAAATAGAGCATTCTCCAGGTTACTTGAGTTTGCCATTGGTGATTGTAACGGTGGCAGAGAGATGAAAGATAAAGATGATTTCAAATAAACATATGTCTTAGTTAGGGTTTCCCATACAGTGCAAAAACACCATGGAACTTGTGGAGAAAAGGGTTTACTTCAGCTCACAACTCTCTGGTCACACTCTATCACCGAGGGAAGCTAGGGCAGGAACTCAAGTTAGGACCCGAAGCAGAGGCTGTGGAAGAACACTCCCTCCTGCTTGATCTCGTGGCTTGCACCTCAAGGCTGGCTGAGCCTGATTTCTTATATAACTCAGGATCGCCTGCTAATGGGTAGAGCCACTTACAACAGTGAGCTGGGCCCTCCCACATCCATCATTTTGCTGGCTATTTTTATGTTAACTTGACACAAGCTAAAGCCACCTGAAAGGAGACTTGCAAAAATGTCTCCATCAGATCTGGCTGTAGGCAAGTCTGTAAGACCTTTTCTTAGTGATTGATGTGGAAGGGACTAGTTCATTGTGAGTAGTGCCACCCGAGTTGGTCCTGGGTTCTGTAAGAACAAACTGAGGGTGGTGGTGGCGCATGCCTTTAATCCCAGCACTCAGAAGGCAGATACAGGCAGATCACTGTGAATTCGAGGCCAGCCTGATCTCCACAGCAAGTTCCAGGACAGGTTTCAAAGTTACAGAAAAACCCTGTCTTGAAAAACCAAAACAAACAAACAAATAAATAAATAGATAAATAAATAAAATTTTAAAAAAGAAAACAGGTTGAACAAGTCACAAGGAGCAAGCCAGTAAGCAGCACCCCTCCATGACCTCTGCATCAGTTCCTGCTTCCAGGTTCCTGCCCTGACTTCCTTCAATGATGGGTCAGGATGTGGAAGACTAAGTCAAATAAACCCTTTCCTCCCCAGCTTGCTTTTGGCCATTGTGTTTCATCACAGCCGTAGTTAACACTAACCAGAACAAGCATTAAACAAGAGAATGGCTCACAGATTTGTTGACAAACCAATCCAGTGGCGGCATTTTCTCAGTTGAGGTTCCCGCTTCTCAAAAGACTCTGGTTTGTGCCTAGTTGACAAAAACCACAGCAGGACAGGAAGGTTGCTAAGCCTCATTAGAGAAGAAACTGGTGAAATAAAATTACCAGAGCACAGACAAAGGCAGATGAAGAACATCAGCAAAGGACAGGTCCCTCCAACCCATTCGAAGAGAACAGAGAAAAAGAAAATTAGCCTTGAGCTTTGGAAAATGGCAAGTGGATTCTGTTGAGGCAAAAAAGAAAAAAAAAGCAAGGGGCAGTCTCAGAAGACAACGAAGAGTAGAGTTTGAACACTTGGAGTCTAGAGTGTAGTTGGAGGAAATCATGACCACCCCATTGCTGAATGTCTTCATTTCATAGGTGGAGAAAATGCTGCACCCGGGCTGCAGGTCCTTAGAACCGAAGGGAAATCCCAGGGGTCTATAACATCTTCTGAAGCGCCCTTAGCCCACAGAGCCTCAGTCCTTCTGCACCAGAATTCCCGTTCTTGCCCTACCCACTCCCGCACCTTCTTCCCTTTGCTCCCTCACGTTTTTACCAAAGTTTCCATTTCTCACTGAGATTTTTCTCTGAGGAAGCCAGGCTAGGCCTCCTAGACATGCAGCTGCGGGACTTTAGGATACAGTACTCTGAAGACGCCTCCTTGGCCGTAGGATTGACTTAAGCTGATTATTTGAGCAACTGTTGAAGGACAGGCTTCGCTGTGCTCTGCAGCTGTCAATCATCAACTTGATTGGATCTGGAATCAGGTGAGAGATGTGGCTCTGGGCGGGTCTGTGACAGTACTTTCTGGAAGGATTAACAGAGAGAGGCCCCTCGGTAGCTTCCCGAGGCCCAGACGAAAAGAGCCCTGAGAGACAACCCATGATGCACTTTGTCTGCTTGCTCCACCTCTCTCTGATGAGCATATCCACCCCGCCTTCAGCACCACTTCTGCTCTCTGCTTTGCTGACTTCAAACCCAGCTTTTTCAGCCCTCCAGCCCAGATTGAAGGACATATCTAGGAATCCCCAGGCCTTCAGAGCTGTATTTGTGAGGTAGGAAGCAGGACACATCTCCTGAGTTCAAGAAAGCCTTTCTTCTTGCCTTGGACGGTTTTATAACTCTGATGCTCATGGTCTCACTAAACATCCAATGAGTCAAATGGACTCGGGATTCTTGCCTTGTGAAACCCGAGAATACAATCCAGACTACAGAGAGTGGTTTCTAGAAAGAAGGCTCTTGCAGTTGATAGGTAGGAGATTGTGCAAAAGAGAAGGCTAGACTCTGCATAGAACCAGTGGGTCCCAGGAAATGGGGGTACTGCTGTACTGCTGGTCTGGGGCCTTTTAGAGGGTACGCACTGGGCAGTGGTCAGTACAGTTGACCCCATCCTGAGGTAGCCAGATTTCATTCACATCCTCAGGCAGAGCTTCCACGCAACGACAGAGAGATGCAAAACTTTCTTTTGGCATTCCTAATGCCTCCAGCAAGAACTTCACTGAACAGTTTTGAGGTAGCTGCCCTACCTAATGCCACCTTTTCTGAGCCTCTACATACCTGAAAGAACTTTAGAGGCAGACACTGACTGGGTTCACACTTTCATTTAGAGGCTGTTCTTGTAGCTGGAGCCAGTGGCCGCTGAATTTGGGCCCGTTTTCACCCAACAAGCGGAAGAAACAAGACTTTACTGTCTTTGAGGGTTGTGCTTCAGAATGTTGACTTGAGGCCAAGAGAAAAAAAGATCTTGGGTTTTCAAACTGGCCTGAAGTCTAAAAATATTTAAATGTATTTGAAAAGGACACAGAAAAAATTCTGAAAAAAAAATATAAAAGAAGGCAGAGAGTCTCTTCCAACTTCTTTTCAATTTGGATCTGCTCTTTTGTGTTCCCAGCAGCTAGAATAAGGTGTTTGGTGGGCATCCACTGTTTGTAGGATGAGTGAATGAATGATGGATCTTGGTGTGTGATTATATATACAAGAGCTTAATCTGACTCCAAGCCCTGTTTACAAACTGGTCCATGCAAGAATTATTGCACAAGACATGAACAGGTGTTTTGCTTCCATTTTGCTAGTTGATCATCTATTCTCTCTGTGGTTCTTTTTTGCTTAGACCTTTTTTCCCTTTAAAGATTGCTATTTAATTAATATGGAGTAAAATTAATCTTCTAAAAAATACTATGTTCAGTGAGTTTTGGCAAAGCGTGGCTATGTAACGTGGCTTGTTCTGATGTGAAAACTTTCTCGTGGCAGGGCAAAGGGACCAGGGAAAGCCACATCAAATTACATAAAGAAGCCAGCATGCAGGGGGAGACTGGAAACCCTTTCCAACCTGGGCCACATAAATCAATCGAGCATGCTCAGGGAAAGCTCAGGGACACTGACTATGAAGGGTTAGAGTAACCTGGTGCTTTTGAGTGATTCCTTTGCCTCTGCTCACTAGGCCCCTCCTGTTCTCAGGACAGCCTTTGCTGTCTTAATAAATGGCCCCTACTTCTGCCTCTAACTGTGTGTTCAGCCAGTTCTTTGCCACAGAACACAAAAGCCTGGAAGCTTCAGTGGGTCCTTTGGAGCTCAGATTCATGCTATAACACCCCCTGAAAAGGTGTCCCCCAGGGTCTTTGGTCTCCTTCATCGCCCACTCCCAGATCTGTCAACCCTGTGCCAGTTTTTTCTGCTTGGAAGTTCGGTCTGTTCTAAGATACAACTTGGATGAGGTGATACTGTATGTCATTGTTTAGCCTGCCTTCTTTTTCTTCTCAAAATATACGTAGCATCCATCCAGTTTGTTGTATGTATTAGCAGTTCAGTTTTATTGGTAAGTAGTACTACACTGGATAGATATATCACTACTTGTTGGTCCAGTTATCCATTGAAGGATGTCTGAATTGGAGCGATAATGAATAAAATATTTCTAACATTTATATTCTAGCTTTGTATAAGTGTAAGTTTTTGTTTCATTTGGCAAAAACATCTATGGATGAGCTTCTAGGTATCAGGTTTGTGCATGTTATAGATCAGTGATTCCCAATATGTGGGGTGTGGTCCCTTTAGGCAAGTCAAATGACCCTTTCACAGGGATTGCCTAAGACCATACAGAAATACAGGTATTTTAATGTTTAATGTTATTAAACATTACATTTCATAACAGTAGCACAATTGCAGTGATAAAGTAGCAATGAAAATAATTTCGTGATTGGGGATCATCGCAACATGAGGAACTGTATTAAAGGACCACAGTGTAGCATCAGGAAAGTTAAGAACCACTGTTATAAGATTGAATATGAGGGAATAGCAAGAAGGGGTCCATCCTGAAAGCTAGTAATGGAGCCCTCACCAGAAAGCAACTGTGCTGGTAACTGAATTCTAGCTTCTAAAACCGAAAGGGATGTCTGTTCTTTAAGCTATTAGTTCTGTGGTATTCTATTTCAGCAGCTCCAAGTGGCTAAGGTAATACACACTTAATTTTATCTGAAGAAGCTTCCAAACTGTTTCCCAAAGTTAGGGTACCATTTTACACCCTAACCAGCAATGTACAGATGTTACAAGTGCAGAGCTGGAGAGATGGTTCAGCAGCAAAGAGCGCCTACTGCTCTGGAAGAGGCCCGAAGTTCTGTTCCCCACACCCAAAGGCTTGCCACCATCTGTAACTCCAGTTCTTGGGAGTATGATGTCCTCACCACTTCCATGGGTACCTGCCTGCACATGTTCATACATGCATGGGCCCATGAACATGCACCCCGAGGTCATTTGATATTGTGAAAATATCTCTTAAAGTCTAAGAGGCTAGAACTTTTGCTGGACCTCAGAGTCAGAGTTACTAGTACAGCTTGAGGTCACTGAAGATATAGGACTGCTAGCTTATTGTGTCTGCAGCCTGTGCACTTAACCAGCTTCTAAGGGACAGTGTAACAGCCATGCTTGCCCGAGATTTCTCATGTAACCAGCTTTGCAACCTAAGCTGATATATAGCTATAATCTTAAGTTATGTGCTCCTCACTCAGAACAATGCATGTGTATCATTTGCCAAAAGCAACAAATACAGATGCTGAAAGCAACCTTCTGAAATTAATACCCACTGTAAATACTGAATGTACTATTTGGATATTGGTTAATAAACAATGATATTTACAGTACTGTTTGTTGTCTGGGTCAGTTGGGATTGGTTGGGGGCCAGTGACTTAACCCCTTGTTAAAGATGTCTGTAAAGTCTCCCACCCCTTCCCCATGTGATGCTTTCTGTACTGCTCAATAGCCCAGTACTGCAGTATAGTACAGTATTGTACTACTGAATGTCAGAGCAAAGACCTTTGTTAAAGGCAGGCAGAGACAGACACAGGGATACACATTGGTGGGCATGGACAGACACACAGAGAGCACACAGTCACAGACACAGGAACAGATTCACAAGAAAGCCTCTAGGCAGGCACAGACTCACACAACATATAAACAGAGGACAGAAGACACAGGAGCAGAAAGTAGAGAATTCAGATCTGGTCTTGCTCTTGGTTAGATGACTCCAGGGAAAAGTGCTTTTATTTCTTTCCTTAATGTGAGACCGATGTGTTTTTGGTGACCCAGAGTTAATCACTAGTGTGTTTAAACCATACATACCCCTAAGTAAATTATTTCTTTTAATCTTAAAAAACCTCCTTAAAGAAAAAAAAGCCAGTTGCTTAAAATTCTCATTAACACCTGGTATTACCTTTCTCGTTTTCCTCTGAATGCAAAGTATTCTAATGGGTGGTGCGGGAGAATTGTCTGTACTCTGTCAATCATGTTTTAAATAAACGCTG
>LOJH01018030.1:0-14197 GCA_001685095.1 Ellobius talpinus
GGGTCCTCCCCACACACACACAGCTCTGGATCCTCCACACACACACACAGCGCTGGGCCCTCCCCACACACACACAGCGCTGGGCCCTCCTCCCAAACACACAGCGCTGGGCCCTCCTCCCAAACACAGCGCTGGGCTCTCCCCACACACACACAGCTGGGTCCTCCCCACACACAGGGCTGGGTCCTCCCCACACACAGGGCTGGGTCCTCCCCACACACAGGGCTGGGTCCTCCCCACACACAGCGCTTGGTCCTCCACACACACAGCGCTGGGTCCTCCCCACACACATAGCTGAGTCCTCCCCCCCACAGCTGAGTCTCCCCACACACAGCTCTGAGTCCTCCCCACACACGGCTCTGGGTCCTCCCCACACACACAGCTCTGGGTCCTCCCCCCCACAGCTCTGGGTCCTCCCCACACACACAGCTCTGGATCCTCCCCACACAGCTCTGAGATCCTCCTCTAATACCAGTTGTTGCCAGTGAAATCTTCAACTCTAATGTTTTTAAAAAGGGGGGGTGATTTTCTGTCCCTTTGAGGTTACCAGGTAAAGCACAAGGTACACAGCTAAATATTGATTTCCCATAAACTGCACATAATTTGCTCACATAAACCTGATCAGACATATTTGTAATAAATTATGAGCACCACTAGAATCAAACATTGAAATATCATTCATTGTTTGCCTGGAATTCAAATGTGGCTGATGCCAAGTTTCTATTTGTTAAGTCTGGCAGTCTGAGCCCGCATCTGCCCAGTGGTAGCCATGGCAACAAGCCCTGCCGCAACTCATGGATACAGCTTGAGAGGATGAGGAAGTAACCTTTCATGGTGAACAGCCTCCCCCAGGGGAGCAGGGCCTCTCTGGCCAATAGCACCTGATCAGATGGATGTCCACACCTCAAATAACAGATGAGGCTCTCCCAAAGTCACACAGATCCAGGGAAGTGTGCTGACTGTCCCAAGCTGCTGATACCCTGCCTACTGAGGGGTCCAGGTCTCTGACTCTGCTAGCCTCTTGCGAAGGTACGATACATGTTTCACGGGACATTGTTAGGTCTGAACAGTAAATTTGTACTTTAGTTACACCCCACCTTTTTAGAGAGAGGATGTCCCCAATGTTTAGTCTGAGTTTGCTAGTGAAATTATGAGTGACTGTATAAACCCTTATGGCCTGGCAGCCCTGGGGACACCAGGAGTCAGGATGTGGACCCCATCTGGGTCACCCCATCTGGCCTTTGGTGTGGAGAACAATCAAAGCGTTGACTCTAAGATTGTAGAAGCTTGCATATACAGGGTTAGTAACAGCGGTGACACTGGAGGAAGGACCACAACAGCTCAGGGTGACAACCAGGACCCAGGGACAGACACTGATGGGATAAAGGCACAAAGAAGGTAATGAGGAGTCAAGGGGGAAAGGGCAAGGTTTATGGCTCGCACACTGCAGACAGCAGGCAAGGCTTAGGTCTCACGGGAGTCGTCTGTCAGGTTTCGTGTTCCTCTAATAGATGAAGAAGCAGGCTCACGGCATGAGCTGGGCTCACCGCAGACCACAGAAAGCCAAGACTTCGGGATCCATGCCTTTCTCACACAGTGGATCTGGGTGGCTGGGGGCCACAGCCAGGGCAGTGTGCCGACCTTCTGGGGACCATACCTTCATCAACCCACTCTTGCCACCTGCTCTGCTCCCTCCCACCCACTATTTGGACTCCGAGTCATGGTGGGAACAAACATGGTAGGAAGGACAAACCCCTCGCTCAAGAGTCTCTCCATGTTCTTTAAGGACATTCTCACAAAGCCTTGTTTCTCCAACTCCTCTCACCTCCCAACAGGGCTAAAACGAAAACAGTTTCATTGTGATATAGGCACTACCACAGACGCCTCTCTGAATGCTAGGTTAGGCCAAGCGGCCACCCCCACCCCCACCCCCGGCCAGGCTTCTTTAACTAGAATCAAGAAAAGGGTCCAACTTGTTAGACGCTCCCAGAAGCTCTGGAGGTAGGAAACAGACTCAGAGGAGAGATGCACACGCTTGTCCCTCACCTGTCACAGCCCTAGAGACATTAGGACTGAATAATTAGGTTAAGAACACAATCAAGATTAAATTGCAGCTGTGTGACTTTTGTAGCTTGAAACTTAAAAGTGTCGGTGACAAAGATTTTGTCAGCTGTCGTTAACTGTACAAGAGCTCAAGGATGTGACATGAGCCCAAGGTCACTGCTGCCTCTATGGACTCTGGAGTCAAGGGGCTGCTTCTCCAGATGATCATGGACAAATGAATTGTTCTTTATTCTTTCATTTTCTCCCTCCCTCCCTTCCTTCCTTGACAGGGTCTCATGTAGCCCAGGCTCTGAACTCACTACGTGTTCCTAAGGATCACCTCAAACTTCTGATGCTAGCGTTCTTAGCCCTGAAATGTCTGAAGTATTGGTGGGTGCGCGGCACTATGCCTAGATTATGGGGTTCCAGGGACTGAACCCTGGGCCTTGCACATCCTGGGCAGGCCTCTACCAACTGAGCTATGCTATAGAAACTCTTCTTTTTTAGTGGTTCCTCTAAGAATCGATTCACACCTCCTGGTTAGGGTCAGGGCTGGTGTGCAATCAGGTTTGCCGATTGGTTTAGAGGATTAACTGGCTACCAAAAGTTGTCCTCTGACCTCTATAAATGCATGAGTGTGCGCGCGCACACACACACACACACACACACACTTGTGTAACGTTACAGCTACTCAGGATCTTATTTCGTGTAGCAAGCATCTCCCACTTAACCTTTGGCAGGCTCTAGATCCCATGTCTGGGCTGAGTTGCACTGAAAACCCGGGCGCCCACACTGCTGCAGGACATATCCTCAAACTCCTTCCCAGTAAAGCATGCTGAGTCTCCAGGTTCCCAAGTCCCCTGGGTTTTACCTGAATATCCTGTCTCTTTCTTCACAGCTCTGATTCTTTTAAAAGGAATTTTAAATGTATGCTTTCAAGTTGTTTGTAGATGAAGGGGAGACACCCTCAGGTGTCGTACCTTTGGAACTGTGGGTCTGCCTGACTTTAAGGTAGGGAAGGCTTCTGGGCCTTGAGCCCCGCCATGTGAAAGGATTTCCTGCCACTCTCCACAGCTGTCCCAGTATGGCAGCTGCAGCCATACGGCTGCCAAGCTTTTGAAATGTGATCAGTCCAACAGATAAGATACAAAAACAGGGGCTGGGGAGATGGCTCAGGAGGTAAAGAGCACTGGCTGCTCTTCCAGGGGACCTGTGTTTGGTCCCCAGGACCCACATGGGGTCTCAGCCATCCCTAACTCCAGTTCCCGGAGATCTGACGAGGCACCAGGCATACACGTGGTACACGTGGTATACATATACAGAGGCAAAATGCTCACACGTATAAACATGATAAACGACTCTAATAAAAAGACACGGCTATAAAGCTCACAGAGACTTTGTGAGTTGTCACTGGCCCCTTTGTCAGCCCGGTTGCTAAATGCCATTCATTTCTCTTTTCCCCTCCCCTCTCCTCCCCGACCTGCACACCCCGTGTGTGAGTGCACATGCATGCACGCTTCCTCCACAGAACAGTTACTTGAGTAAAGAAATTTGCTTTGCTCATTAATGTCACCAGACTTGGACGTAGACATTTATGGTGTGAATGGATGCCACATTTCCTTAGATCAACACACATGACTTTCAGAGAGAGAAGCCTCTCCTTAACCACTGTGGCTTCTCGTGGCAGGACCTTTCTCCAGGAAACCCCAGAATCCCGGACTCTTCCTCTGAGTGATTGGTCTCTCTGGGAAGATGAACTGGACACTCTGGGTTTGGCTTCCTAATTCTTCACATATGATCCTACTGTCCCCATGATCTTCCCTCTCTCACACCTCTAAGCGCTGCCCTGGGCCACCTGACAATGTCTGGGGCCATCTGCCTAGCCTGGGGTCTGGCCAACAGACACTGGCTTTTCACACAAAGCTGTGATCTCTCCGGTTCTGGTTATCAGCAAGGGATATTTTACCTACTTCCTTCTACGCCTTTGCTCAGTTTCTCCAAGTCCCTAACAAATGGAGCCGCTTCTGGAACTCTCTGAAAGCCTTTACCATCACCTAGGTCAACACTGAGGTCATTAAGTGCCTGAAAGAATATTATATAACTTAGTTTAACCCTGCCAGAAGCTTTCAAGGTGAGAAAGAGGCTTCCATCTTCAGGGCAAGTCTAACTTCCCCTTTGCCAAACAGACGCAAGCATTTGGAAAGAGCCAACACACAGACGACTGGACGGGAATGCACACTGGACTCCAAACACCTAAGCAAACATTCACTGGTGCTGAGCTATGTGACGAATTTAGGTCATTCACACCATCTGGAAACACAGCGACCCTGTGACTGGGAGAAGCCGTGTCCTGTACGGCAGAAGGGCCACTGTAAGAGCTGAAAGGATTTCCTCAAGTACCCATCATGGGACCCTCGGCCAGGTATGTTTGCGACGTGTGCAGTGAAGGCAGAAACAAAACTCATCAAGTGGCCCTAAGGAGAAACCTGAGGGTGTGGACTCAACAGGCTGAGCGGGACAGTGGCAGCCTCAGCCACCCTGGGAGGAAAAATCCCAGGAGGGGAACCTTGCAGGAAGGCCTCTGCCCTCAGATCCCAAACTACTCATGCCTAGAAACTGGAGGCAGGAAAGGAGAGCCCACAGACACTGCGTCCTGTCCCGACTGGCCTGCCTCTGGTAACCCCCAGCCTCGAAGGGTCATGCGAGAGTCTGGCTTTAAGGTTTATCCCTTCCCCAAGTATCATGACGTTGCTGGTACTCGCCTCACCTTTCTGCACGGTCACCTGGCAGCTTCTCACAACGCCATACGAGTGACAGCTACCGCACCTGGCATTCTAGAACCTTCAAAGGGTTAGACTTTGAGAACTAACAAAATTAATAGGCCTTGATATCACAGTTGAAAACGGAAAGCAGACTTTGTTGCCTCCCTTGATTGGTTTGGCCTGTTTGCTCTTACAAAATTTTTGTCAGGAGGAAAGAGATGGAGGTGGGAGACCACCAGGAAGACGGGAGTGCCAAGTGTCAGGCCCTTACTTGAAGAGCAACATTGGTAATAATAATGCAAACAAGGGTGGGTGTGGTACCACCACCTGTATCCCCAACACAGGAGCTGGAGGCAGAGGGCAGCCTCGGGTTACATAGTAAGCTCCAGGGCAACATGGATTAAAAAACAGAAGACCCATCTCAAAAATCAAACCAATTAAAAAAATTAATGAGAGAATAAAAGGAAGAAAAGCACTCAAGAGCATGGAAGCAGGAAAGGGGTGGAGTCAGGAAGAATGTCCTAGAAACTAGTGAAGAGACGGAGAGTAGGAGGAAATGTGTATCAAACAGCACAGAGTGATAGCAAAGACGCACTGGGGATTTGGGTGAGGCAGTTAAGCCAGAGAAGGATTGGACTTGGGGTATAGGGGGCATCCTAGGGCTCCAAAGAGGTCAGAAGTGACATGGGGTCAAAGCTAGAATTGAAAGTCATGTCCAGTTCACTGTGAGCCCCCAGAAGCATGGAGAGGCCACCCGGCAGCAGCCTGATGTCTTGAGGGGTAAACACTGAGTCCTGTTCATAGGGTGTCATTGTTCTAGAAATCGGATGAGGTGCCTGAACTGCCCCAGACAGAGGCCATGTCCTTAGAACTCCGAGTCTCAGGAAAGAGATGTGGTCGTAGGGCAAGAGGTAGCAAAATGCCTTACAGAAAAACATCACAGGAAAAGAAGATATGCCATGGGGGTGGGCTGTGAGAACCCCCAAGGGAGCGGCTAGAGGAGGAAGGGTCCATCCAGGAGACACAGGAGGCTGGCTGCTCACCTCAGCACAGACACGAAGAAGGGGCTGAAAGGTAAGGGGTGGGAGACAAAACACTTCCTCCAGTGACCTGCTTTCTCAAACAAGGCACCACCTTCCAATAATGCCACAGTATGAATCCACCAAGGGGCTGACGCCCGCCCATCACCAGGGCAACCAACCCCCAGAACTGGAGCCTGCAGGGGACATTTCTCAGTCAAAATAGAACATGGTTCTTTTGCTTTGTATTTTAAAATATTTCTCTTAACCCTTCTATTTAAAAATAAAGGAACTGGAATGGGCTTTTCTATTAAAGAGTTCTGTGTTTCTTGTTCTCAGTTTTAAAGGTGGGTAGGAAAAACAATTTACATATTGTCTCCTAAATATAAGAGAACACTCTAAACTGTGGCTTCCTCTTCTGATAAGCAAGAGGCTTCTCAAAGTCTGGGAAACAGCTCTCAGCCAAGAGCTATCCTAAGCCTGGTGATAACCCCTCCCTGGGGACATTCTGGCAGATACTTTAGGCTGTCACACCTGGGGAAGGGTGTTGCTGGGGCTGGCAGGTAGAGGTCAGGAATGCAGCTAAGCATCCTCCAGTGTTCCTACCACAAGGGCACAGCATCAAATGTGAGCCATGCTACCACAGTGAACCCGATTTATGCCTACTGTCACAAGGATGAGACGCAGGCGCAGCCCTCTACTAAGGGCCAATCAGCTGCACAGTTACTCACTCTGCACTATGTACTGGCACCTAAGGAGTTATTTAACCTCGTGCTGCCTCAGTTTCCCCATCTGCCATGGGAGAAGTGCCTAAGACATTTTCTGCTTTATGGCCTTTTTAAAGTCAAGTGTATAAATGCTTGGGAGTGGTCTTGTGTATTCTTTTTAAAATGAATACAAGAGTATAGCTTGGAAGGAAAACAACTTGCTCATATTGTCTAGGATTCCATATTTGAACTCTCTCTAGAAAACCCTTAAAATAACATACATCAGAACTGCCACTAATACAGAATCCTCATCTGACACCCTAAGAGAAACCCATGCCACCCTGTGCCTTTGGGAATGATTATCTCCATTAATTCTAAGTGTTTGTCACTGGCCTGTTGAACATCTGCATGAAACAGCCTTGCCTAACGGCACGGCTTTCAAAGAATCCCAGTTTGCTAATTACAGAGAAATGACTGGGCTCTTGGTCCTTCTTACATAAATGACACGGTGCAACATCGTGTCCATCTTCCAGAGACACAGAAGCTGTCACACAGCACCATGAATATTTTCAGTGAGCATGTACTTGCCAGCATCCATCCCTCTGAGACACACCCTCCCCTCCTTTGTATGAACCACAGTTCTCTCTCTCTGGCCAAAGCACAGGCCGGTGTGGCCAACAGTCAGGGTAAAAACCACAAGCGGGCACTTTGCCGTGGCTGGTACGATGACAGCAGAATTGTCTACTTGGCCAGGTTATGGTACCCAGTGATTTAATCAAGGGCTAGCGTGGGTGCTGCTACAAAGGGGTCAATTTGTGGTTATAGCCTCATACACACACCAACAAACACACAACATCGATCCCTTTAAAAGCCTGGCTGATAGAGCAGCCCACACTGGCTGAGAGACGGAGAGAGAGGGCCATGCCCAACGCGCCAGTTGGAGAAATGGTCCCAGTTGCATCCCTACCCCCTCCCACCAGAGTGTTAACTCTGTCTAAAGTCTTTACAGTCTTTGCACTCCTGGAACAAAGCTTTAAACGTCTCCTTTTCAGCAGGACCAGAGCAACAGGAAAATGGAGAAAGGGGGACAGAAAAAGATGCTGATGTGTGTTTCTAGAGAAGCAAACACGGCAGGAGGATGGGTCTAGTGGGGGTGGAAGGAGAGATGGAAGGACAGAAGGAAAATGTGGAAACTTAAGAAAGTCCACTCCAATCCTTCCAGGCAGGCAAGTGCTCCTTTGATGTTAGAACAGCAGAGAGAGTCAATGCTGGCAAAACTACCCCTTGCACTGAATGCGTTCAATGAGTATTATTAATATTTAAAGTTAAGCTCTGTGTGCTAAACAACCCTACAGGAAGGGGTTTACAAACCAAGAAATAATGGAGTAGGCTGTCTAGACTCAGAGTTTTCTCTTAACTAAAATACCCTTTTATCTTCAGATATCTACACTAAGACGCTAATTATCAGTGAGAAGTTTGGCCTGGTGTCTAACAGATCCGGCCCGGACCCAGGAGAATACAAGCATGTGGATGGTATGGATCATAGGTATGGACCCTGAAGCAGTCTGGCACATGATCCATTTGGCCCATGACCATCAGGCAGCACTAGCCTCTTGGGGGTTATTTTTTTCCTTTCTGGCCTTTATGACGTTAAGGATTACCCCTAGATCCCATCATTTCTGATTGTCCAAACTCACAAGCTCAGAACAGCTGGTCCCAGTAACAGTACAGGTTGCAAAAGGTACCAAAACACCACATTTCTGCCCAGGAGGCTGTGACTGCACAGCCGGTAGCCGTGAGCCCAGACTGAGCTGATTTCTCTATCAGCAGCTGCTGCAAGCTCCAAGCTTCCAGCCACCTAGACAGCAGCTAGCCAAGAAGTCATCACAATCGAGCCCTGTGACAAGGAAATCTCGTGCCATTGATCTGCTCTGACTTCCCCTGCAGTATTGATGGCTCGGGTGCCTTCTGGAGAAAATGCGCTAGGGCGGGAGGCAGGGTGGGCGCTGAGGCTTGTCCAGGCAGACTTAATTCTGAACCTAATCAGATAAGGCAAAGGTTAAGAAGTCATTAATGACAAATGACAATTTTCCCAGGGACTGGATTAATGAGCGCTGTGGTCCCCAGGGAGATGTGAAAGTATCTGAAGGAAAGGAAATTACAGGGGCCGACTGACTTTTTTTCAAGTCTCATTTTCATTCAACGAGCACTTCAGGTTAAAAATAGAATGCAGAAGAAAGTCATTTATAAAAATCAGGAGAAATGTTGGGTTTTCTGTCTCTTGTATTAGTCACTTCTTGCTTGCAGGTTGTCACTTCAACTCCCCTAGCAGGAACTTCCTGGGAGGTACCTGAACTCTGAGATCAGAGAGAGGCTTTTCAAACCAGAACATGCCCTGTAGGCATGGCACGAGCTAGTGTTGCAGAGCCTTGGGTCAGGGGCAATGGCCTTGCATTTTGTATTTGTGTGTGTGTGTGTGTGTGTACAGATGTACATGTATGAGTATAGACTACGCAGGTGCATGTGTGTGCACACGCATGTGGAGGTCAGAGGTCAGCCACAGGTGTCATAGCTCAAGCACCATCCTCCTTACTTTTCACAATAGGATCCTCTCACTGGAACCTGGGGTTTGCCGAGAAAATGTTATGCTAGCTGCCCAGCAAGCCTTGGGGATCCACCTGTCTTGACCTCCCCAGCAATGCATTTCGATCACGTGCCAACACCCAGCTTTATCATGTGGGTTCTAGGGATCAAACTTAGGTATGAGCAGTTGACCAACTTAGCCATCTTCCCCCACTGACTCCGCATTTTTATCAACAGTTGCAGAGTGACGTCCAGGCTGATTTAAGGGCAGGTGTTGGGGGGAGCGGTCATTGTGTCCCAAAGGCCACTCCAGTCACTCTGCAACCTGACCAGGAGAGCCCCATTGAATCAACAATGATCTATGGTCATTATTTCCCCATAATCCTTTTCCTATTTCTAATGTTCTTACGGTCTGATGCTCTTATGTGCACACCTTGAATGGACACACTCCTCCATGCTATGATGCCCAGCTAGACACGTCATCTGCCTGCTACTGAGCATAACGGCTCAGAGCAACAGTGAACACGGATTATCTCGGATGGTCAAGAATTCAGACTGGCAAGGCTCAGCACCGGGTTTCTGTCAAGAGTCTCCTGGGAGGATGTGCTCCACGATGTCAGCTAGGGTTGATTGAGGCCAACAAGCAATGGTCCAGCAACTAGCTGTAGATCTTAATGCCACCTTTCATGGCCTCTCTGAAGGCTGCTTGGATGAAAAGGGTCCTGGTAGTCGATTTCCTCAAGAATGAAAGAGAAGGGCGCAGCAAAGATGTCTCAGAGGTTAAAAGCACTTGTTGCTCTTCTAGAGGACCCAGGTTCAGGTTCCAGTACCCACACAGTGGCTTACAATGTCTTTAACTCCAGTTCCAAGGGATATAATGTTTCCTGCCCTCTGTGGGTAATAGGCACATACATGCATGCAATCATTCACAAAAAATAAGTGTGAGAAAGAAAAGAAAGACTCTCCCTTGGAATTAATCATTCATGCCACTTAATTTAACAGAAGACACTAAGTCCTTCCTCCCTCTGATAGGGGAGTTAAGTGTTAAATTTCATTTGTTACAAGAAAAACCATCAAAGACATTTTTAAAACGACCATCCTCAATAGATTATACTTTTCAAAAATGGTGGAAGCAGTATTGTGGATTCCCTGTATTCATCTAGAACACAGCCATTCCCCTACATCAAGAGACAGACTTGACCTGGAAGGACAAATAACTTGCCTGTAGCCAGGAGGAAATGGTGGAAGTGGTACATGGCTCTGTGTGTGTATGGGGGGGTGAGTGTATGTATGTGTGTGTATGGGGGGGTGACTGTATGTATGTGTGTGTATGGGGGGCACTGACTGATACGTAACAAGAATGGAAGCCAGAGGTGGGCATCCGGGATCTTCAGCTACCACTCTGTCTTACTTTTTGGACAGTGTCTCTCTATGAACCTAGATCAGGTGACCATGACCCCCCATCTCTATCCCAGCTGTGCTGGTTTTACAGACTCTCGTGCTGCGGTGCCTGCATTTAACATGTGTGTTTGGGAATCGGGACTCAGGTCCTCATGCTTCGGCGGTCTTGACCTGCTGAAGTGTCCCCCTAACCCCCAAGTGGTCTACTTTAAGGACAGGCCATAAAAGGTGGAAGTCCTCTAAGCACTGACACCCCACTTTCAGAGCCCTGGACAAAGAGATTAAGAGGCTCACCATGCTGATGATACTTCATGGATAAATAGGATAAATTGCCCTTTTAAGAGCTCAGGTGAGGCCCCAGAGGCAGCAGACAGCAACTGCCAGACACGTAAATAAAGACATCACCCTTGATTCCTGCCCCACAGCTACAGAATCCACCAGTGAAAACCAGGCAACCTAGCACAGACTCCAGCTGTGCCCAGTGGCCCACCGCTCTGATTCCAGGCTCAAGGAATCTGAGGGCAGAATGAATGCTTGCTTTTGGCCACTCACGGGCAGGGATCATGTGTTACACAGCAGTTAGTAACCCGAATGCATCTCCATTGTTTATTCATGCCCTTGCCTGCTCTAACCCCACACGTTAGACTATCGGATAGTGAGCCTTCGGGACATTCCGCGGCATTCTGCTCAACGAATTACAGCCAGCGACTAGTACAAGGCCTTGCATGTGGTATGTGCTCCACATGTTTACTGAACGCATAATGAATGCATCAAGGTTGGTGGGATTTGGCCACGTGAGTTCTCTATGACTGAAGCTCCTGAGGTCTACCAGTCTGAAGCCCTATAGAAGAGTTCTAGTGACCATTCCCCACCCTTTGAAGCGCCGTTTTATTTCACCCTGACCCTCTTTAGACCTTCTAAATTCAAAGGGAAAGCATTTACCACAGATGCTGCCACAACAGAAGTACATGCACACATTAGCATAAATGAGTAGTCACAGGGATTAGCTGAGCCGCTGAGATCTCCAGCCAAAAACACTTAAGATTAATGCGGATCCTAGACTGTTCCAGCAGAGGCCTCTTGAGTGGACTTGACCTTCTCAAATCTAAACACACAGGCAGGGATGTTTAAAAACCTTAACTTACATTCAGATGAGTAGAATACATTGCCTCTTCACATCAATAAATACTTAGGAGCTATGTGTCCACACATCACTTTGGCTTATCTTTCCATATAGACATAGTATATGCCCAGCACATCTGATCTGAAGACAATGCTCCTGGAGTGGGTCTGTATGAAAATTCCTCGGTGAATTTTCAAAACGCCTTTACTCTCTCCATCAGTGAGCTTCCAAAATGCTTCTCAGTTGACTCCAGTGACTTATTTTGTTGGGTTTAATAATATTCCAATTAATATTCATACTGCTTGCTGTATAAGCAGTTTCTCCTTCAAAGGTAAATAAATAATGCAGTTCCTACTTGACCCCCACATGAAGCCTGACATCTGTCCTTCAGCTGAAGACAATTAACCAAAAAAGCTCCCTTTCTCATTATCCCATTATCTCATGATTAAGTTTAACTCCCTGAAACTTTACAGATGCTAATTAAATCTTCACAGGAAAAACAAAATGTCAATCAACACTGATCTACAGCTGTTTGCCATCAGAAGGCGTACAGAATTGAAATGCCCTGGTGCCAAGGGCAGAGGAGCCACACTCTGGCGAGTTGAAGTGTGTCCCAAGCTTGAACATACCCAAAGGCCACTATGGATGGTCAGCTTGACAGGATATAGAATTGCCTGGGAGATAAACCACTGGGTGTGCCCTTGGAGCAGTTTCTGGGTTAGGTTAACTGGAAGGAAAGGAGGCAACCTAAATGTGGGCAGCACCATGGCATGGGCTAGGATCCTCAACTCAACAGCGAAGAGGAAGTGAGCTGAGTGAGCTCCAGGGTTCAGCCCTCTTACTGCTGCTGACTGTAGATGCCAAGCGGCAAGCTGCCATGACCTCGCCTGGCCACCATTACACATCTCTCTTGAACTGAGAGCCAGCAGAGACCTTCCCTTCCTTCAGTTGTATTTGCAGGTGCTTTCTTACCGGAAGTAGAAAAGTACTTACTATAAACAAATCCTGGGGAAAGCAAGGCTTGGACAATTCTCATCCCTTTGACCCACTGACTGCTTTGGAATTATTTCTATGTCAGCTTTAGGGTAATTACAGTTGTGGTTTAAAGAAAGCAACCAAGGTGAATGCATTATAAAACAAGCCTGGTGTGAACAACTTGGTGGCACTATTGGTTAAACAGCCTTCAAACCACACACAAACAGGGCCTCAAGGTCACGGCCCGGTGACAGAGGAAAGGATGAAGACTGCACCTCTGTGCCACTTCCTGAGGGAAGCTTGAGAACCGTAGCAATGCTGGCTTGGCCGGAATCACAGGACCCACAACCCGGTGGGCAAAACTGATTCCAAACCCATGCTTTGCACCTTTGTGCCTCCACCCCAGGTTCTCCTGTTTACCCATAGCAGGTGCCAGGACATGTGTCCTGCTGAGCATGCACCCTGTGCTATGCTTGACAGAGATGTCAGCGGTGGATCCTATGGTGAGAATGCTCACCCAGACTGTGGAAGGGGCAACCACAAGGCTCCTTCCAGTGCCTGTGCTGACCCTCAGTTTAGAATATTCTCTCCCAGCATTAGACCTTGGGCAGTACTGCAGCTTAGCCAGTATCCCATGGAGGCATGGCAGTCATTATTTGCATCATGGTTGTGACAAATGACCTGGCAAAAACAACTTAAGCAAAAAGGGGTTTCTTTTGACTCACAGCTCTTGGCTATATCACCCATGACGGTGGGAGAATTCATGGCATCGGAATCACCTTGCATCTGTGGCCAGGAAGCAGAGACATGGTTATTTATGCTGTTGGCTGTTTCCTTTTTATTCAGTCCAGGACCCTAGCCCACATTTAGGGTAGGTCTTCTCATCTTATTTAATCAAGACAATCCCTCATAGGCTCGCCCAGAAGCTGGCCTAACCTAGGTAGTCCCTCACAGGAATGCCAGAGATTTGTCTCCTCAGTGATTTTAGACTCTGTCAAGCTGACAGCCAAGATGAATCACATGCAGAAGAGTGACACCTCCAGGGTACACAGCCAATGCCAAGTCCATGTCCAGGTTGTTTCAAATGCAGTACCTGTCTCTTCTCAGAATAGCCCAACTCCTGGAGGACAGCTGAACAAACTCCTAGTTGTAGGGATTGGGACATAGCTTAGCAGATTGCTGGTGCAGCCTGAAGAGGTACTGACTGGATTTGCTCCAGAGCATTGACAAACAAGAAAAACACAGCTTCAAGAAGCAATGTGACTTTTAGGAAAAAAGAAAAGACAAAATAAAAATAGAAAACAAAAGACAGCATAGAATGTCCGACAGATCCTAAGAATTGAAACATCAAACTGCAGGGAAATTGATTTTAAGAAATGGGTTAAACGGAAAAGGCCGTCGTAAGAGTTGAAAATAACAGGCTATCAAATTGGCTCTGAATATAGAGGAGCTTGAAACCAAGTCCAGGATATGGAAGACTTAATTTGCTATCAGACCAGCAGGAATGTGCTGTGCGGAGCTCGGTTGTCAGCCGCCACCACACACACACACACACACACACACACACACACACACACACACACA
>LOJH01018031.1:9724-32039 GCA_001685095.1 Ellobius talpinus
TCAGCCTTACAGACCAGGCAGTGGTGACACACACCTTTAATCCCAATAGCCACAGAAACCAGGCGGTAGGGGTGCATGCCTTTAATCCCAGCCCTAGAGTGGAATATGAGATGGGAGGAGACAGCTCTCAGACACAGTCCCATTCTGGGGATTCCTGGAGGCAGGATGGCCATTACAGACTGAGGTAGAGGGAAGAGCCAGTGGCTGTTTTGTTTTTCTGATCTTCAGGTTGAACCCCAATTTCTGTCTCTGAGTTTTGTTTTTTAATATTTATTTATTTATTTATTTACTTATTTATTTATTTATTGTGTATACAATATTCTGTCTGTGTGTATGCCTGCAGGNGGACCTTTGGGAGAGCAAGCAATGCTCTTAACCACTGAGCCATCTCTCCAGCCCATGTCTCTGGGTTTTTGTTAATTGTGTTACACTTAACCCATTATCCATCTGTAGTGCTGTTAATCATCCCTATAGGTCTCTGTAAGTTATGACACTCAACTCCCTGCTCTGATCTTTCAGGGTGTGTTACATTCTCCTGACCTCTGAAAGCTAAGGACATCCCTGAAGGATCTATTGTCTCAGAGTCATAAGCATTTCTACTGTTACTCCTCCACTCTTAGCACACCTTTCTTCTATGAGCCCAGGCCCCCTAGAGAGGAACATCACTGAAATGATCCTCATAGCTTTGCTACCAGTGTGCACTTGGAGTTTTCCAGTAGAATATAGTCCTTGGGAAAATTTTCTTACATTATATAATACATTTTTCTATGATTCTTGTTTATTTGATTGCTTTAAAAAGTTTTTATATTATGTATATGGGTTATTTGTCTGCATGTATGTCTGTATAGTATGTACATGTTGTGCTTGGGGAGGCCAGAAAAGGGGGTCAGATTTCCTGGAACTGGAGCTACAGATGGTCGTTAGTCACCAAATAGGTGCTGGTAATTGGGCCTGGGTCCTCTGGAAGAGCATCCAATGCTCTTAACCTCTGCAACCTTTTATCTGAGTCTTTAATCCATTCTTCCAGCATCCTTGATGGCAATATGTCTCAATAGGAGCTTTTGTTTTCCCATACTTTAAGGAACCATCTGAGCCATTAATTCACATCATTTCCCGGATCTTTGCTGGGGTTTTAAATCTTGCAAACACTCTCCAATTGATTTATTTTCCCATATTCCATTGTGCTCTAGATCCACTAATCATGTTCCTGAGATTTCACGCCTGTGCCCACTCTCTCGGTACCTACGGGTACTGATAGCTAGTCAAATCTTGCAGCCACTTTCTCCCATATTCTTTCCTATCTTATTACTTTCTATACACCCAGGAAGATGATACTGTGATTTAGACCTAGTTACAGGCCCAGTGGCCAAGATGAGAAGTAAGAGCAGGTTCCAGGGTCAATCAACGCCATCTTAAAGAGGAAAGGCATGCTTAAATCTTCAAGAAAGGTGAGGTTCCAGACTTCAATAGTCAAAAGTGAGACAGTTTTGAGTATTAAAGAATTTAGAGAAATGTAGGAGATGCAAAATATTCAATGGACAAGAATCAAGAGGTTCCATCATATGAGCCACAAGGTCATATTTCTTTCTAACCAAGGCTTGGGTCTAACAGAAGATTTGGTAATGATTTTAACTTTCTTTGAAGCTTACTTTTTTAAATAATTCCCATGCCTGCTCTTCATATTTCTCTTCCTGTACATTAAAGCTCATATAATCTGTGCAGGAAGCTCTCTTACTTTTGAACATAGCCTTTAGGTTTTAATTTATTTAAGTTACTTTTCCAGTTTTTAAATGACAATCAAACGTAATAGCTTTCCTTATATATAAAATTTATACCATAGTTGTCAAAGTACTTAAAATTTTATTCTTAGATTTACGTATTTTTATGTGTTTGAGGGTTTTGTCTGCATGCATGTATGTGCACCATGTACATGCCTGGTGCCTACAAAGGTCAGAAGAAGGCATTGAATCCCCAGGAAAAGGACTTACAGATAGTTATAAACTATCACATGGGGGCTGGAAATCAAATTTGGATCCTCAGCAAGAACAAGTGCTCTTAATGAGCCTTGTCTCCAGCCCCACTTTTCACGTTTTGACATATGGTACCAGACAATACTTTCACCAGCAAACTCCCTCTAGCCATTCCTGTGCCACCTCATTCCATATTTGTACCTATGTAACTTTCCACCAATGATGGGTTTCACGCTGACAACTGGTCAGCAAGAAATCTGTCTAGAACAATTCCTCCCAGTGTTTGCTTTCTTGAACAGCTTCTTGTATCGATTTTTTGAAAGTTTGTTCTCCAGGGAGCAGACAAAGACAGAGAATAGCATGAAAGATTTTATTAGGGAATCCCATGGGATAACTGAATGGGAAAAAAGGGAAGAAGGGATGAACAGAGGGAGCCAATAAGCTGTCTCAAGTCATGTCTATCAGTCATTGGACACAAAATGTCCCCAGGAAGGGGGTATGATCTTGGGGAGGTGGCTATCTTCAACTGATGCATTTCTGAAACTGCAATGACAGCTGAGAGCTTTCTAACATCACTCCTAACAAATGAAATAAGCACTTTATTCCTGTAGGAGGATCAGGCAGCAGATAATAGAATCCATTATAATGTGATACCATTTGTTTAAGACAGAGTCTCTCTACATAGGCCTGGCTGTCCTGGCACTTACTATGTAAACCAGGCTGGCTTGCAGAAATCCTCCTGCTTCAGCTTCTGAGGTACTAGGATTAAAGGTGTGGACCACCATGCCTAGCCTGTGATACCATTTCTTTACAGTAAAATGTTGGTGTTTCTCAAACAGTAGATTTGAGGACTGTTTGGTTTGGTTTGGTTTGGTTTTTATAATGCCTCACTATTTTGTCCAGCCTTTCTGATTCAATCATCTGGCTAGCTAGGACAATAAGTATACACCACTGAACATGAATCAATAATACTTACACTTTACATAATAAAGAGAACAAAAATTTTAAACAGGTACAGTTTTATTTAAACCTTTAAGTTATACCTTCCAAATATTTAGATATAATATGTGAACCTTTATTTAGCTTTTTGCTCTAAGGTTTTCAAATGTGACTGACAGTCCTACCTATCCAAAATAAATTCTTTGATCTTGGGCTAAACTATACAAGAAACGTCTATTCACTATATAAAAATGATAAAAATACAGATGAGTTTTAAGAAAAAACAGATGGGGCTGAAGAGATGGTTTATCAGACTACTTGCTGCTCTTGCAGAGGACTTTGGTTTGGGTCCCAGCACCTACATGGTGGCTCACAACCATCTGTAACTCAAGTTCCAAAGGATCCAACACCATTTTCTGGCTTCTGAGAGCAATAGGCATACACATGGTGCACATACAAATGTAGGTAAACACTCACACATATAAACATAAAGGAAACTGTGATGGCAAATGTCTTTAATCCCAGCACTTAAAAGGCAGAGGTAGGTGGATCTCTGTGAGTCCAAGGACAGCTTTGTCTACGCAGCGAGTTCAGGACAACCAGGTCTACACAGTGAGACCTTGTCTCAAAACTAAATAAAGAATAAGTAAATCTTTTTTATCTTTAAAAATGATAAAAATCTCTCATCAGTCTAATTCTCATAAAAATTATTAATGTTCTCATAATATATAACAGTTCATTTCAGAGGCCATTTTATTGTGTGTGTACGTGTTTATGTGTGTGTGCATGAGGAGGCCAGAGGTCATCTTGGGTGTCTTCCAAGTAGACTGGTTCTCCTTCCTTTTTTGGGGTGGGTTATTTTTTTAATACTAATTCACTTCTTAAAATTCATGTATATGTGTATATCTGAAAGTACACCATAGGTGTGTGGGTTCCCTTGGGTGCTGGAAGAGTGTGTCAGATCCCTTGAAGCTAGAATTTCAGATGGTTGTGAGCTGAGAAATGTTCTCAGGTTCTTTGCAAGAGCAACAAGTACCCTTAGGCTAAGCCATCTCACCAGTCCTCCGCATTAAGTTGTGTTGTTGTGGTTGTTGATGTTGTTGTTGTTGTTGTTTTCAGACACTGTCACTCCCTGAACCTGGACCCGCTGATTGTCTAGATCAGCTGAGCAGCAAGCCCCAGGGATCATCTTGTTCCTGAGTCTGCAGTACAGGAAAGATCTGCCAGTTTAGCTTTTTGTGTGAGTACTGGAGATCCAAACTCACGTAAGTCCCCATGATTGCACCAAAAGCCCATCACTGAGTCAATCTCCCCAGTCCCTTAGGGATCATTCAAACGCACGTTTTTTTCTTCATGGAAAGCATATATGCTTTTACAATCTGTTTTCCTACTGAGGATTACATGCCGAGTTCTCTGCCCTAAATGCAGATGTCTATTTGAAATAACTCTATACTTTTTCACCCTTCAAAACAGTTTGAAGATGCACAACTTACTGCAAGCCTATTATTTTATTTGCTCCTAAAGATAGATTTCTACGAATAGAATTATTGGATGAAATGGCATACACAGGGTTGGTGAGATGGGTCAGTGGGTAAAGGCACTTGCTGCCAAGCCTGACAACCTGAATTCAATCCCCAGAGCTCACACGGTGGAAGAAAAGTACTACAAGTGACCTCTGCATGTGTAGCATGGCAAGCTCCTTCCCCCAATACACACACATACACACACACGCACACACACACGTACACATACACACACGCACACACACACGCACACACACACATACACACACACGCGCGCACACACGCACACACACACGCACACTTAAAGGTAATGCAGCTTTCTATAAACTACAAGAATTCCACATACATCCTCCACCCTCAAACTAAACAAAGCTGTTTTAAAAAAGCTATTTTCCCCTACTAATTTCCTTTTCCTCATTTCTTTTTGAATACAAGGAAACTAAGGCAGTAGATAAGGACCGAAATGCTCAGTAGCATACGCTATATGCAGCCAGCCACACAGTCTGAATGGTCACACACATATATAGATACCCTTGCCAGTACTGTGGGGTGGAAGAAAATTGCATCTCCTCCCCTATGGATCCCAACATCACTCTTGATGGTACCGTGAAAATTAACTCCAACCAACCTTACTGAAGAAATCCTGATGTAAGGACTCAAATTTATTTTTCTTTCAACTATTTTTTCTTATTAATTCAAAAAAATTCTTATGCACTTATAAAGACACCAAAATTGGCCATGAAAGAGTGCATTCTTCCATGGACTCCACAACCCTGAAATAAAACTGATCCTCTTTACATGTCCCCAGAATAAGCTGGAGCACTTACTCGGTACAAGGCTTTCTGACCCCAGGTCAGTGAGTGACTCAGGCCTACACTCCCAATACTTGTAAAACTGAGGCTCAAGGATTACCAGGAGTTCAAGGGCAGCCTTGTCTACATAGTAAGTCACAGAAGAGAAGTCTCACTTATGTCCTGTCCTTACAGTCGCCACAGGAACTAATGGCATTTCAGATGTTTATCGTCTCATGCGTCCCCGATGACGGCAGCTCCCTAGCTCGTTTCCCTATCTCTCATCACCAGTCCCGTCCTCACGCCAACTTGGACTCATCCTGAACACAAATCGACCACATCATTTTTCTTTCGTCCTCTGATCGCGAAAGTCCTCGCTGTTTTCAGGGATAAATATAATGTTCAGACACTTTAGCAATCAGAGGTGCTCCATAAATTCATGCTAACGTCTTCACTCGTTTACCTCCTCTCGTGGCCCTCCTGCATCATTCTACCCAGGTTATCCAGAGCTGGCTGTCCCACTTCCTCGCCTTTTTCCACCAATTTTCCCTCCTCAGATGACCTTTTTGACCTTCCATGCTGTATTCTTCAAGCACAGCTTGCTTAAAAAGACCCCCTTTTCCATAAAGCATTCCCTGAACACTGATGCATCGTGCAGCAGTTTCTGCTGGGAAACTTCAGATGGGAAGCCAGAAGACTCCCAGTTTTACTTCCATGTAATCTTATCTTTCTAAACAGACCATAAACCCAAGGATGAAGACAATAGCTCTTTTTTGCTTCTTAAAACACACAACTTTATTGATGACATAAAAATAAAGTCTCAAATGTATAAACATAAGTCCACACAAAGGACCAAAGATTACCTTACTTATGAAGAATCAGTTTGGTTTCTGCTCATGAAGCATACTAAAAATATCTCAATCCAGACAAGATAAAAATTGACATATGTATTTTCAGAACAAGCTTGAATTCATTTGGTGTTCATAAAATTGTCCAGCTATAGACTCTCATTGGCAACATTTAGTTTCAAAGTTCTAATGCAATTTACAATGTACAACATGTCCAGGGTATAAAATTAAAATGTTGCTCAAACTTTAAGGGGAACAGATAGCCAATCAGAGTTTATTTATTAACACCTCAACTCTTTCTTTCACCTCTGGGTCACTACAATCTGCTGCTAAGGCCCTAAGTTTCTTGGCACAGGCTTTAGGTCGTTGAAAGAGGAAATAAAGAGAACTTTTACTGAACCTGTCTTGGGGATAAGTTTTTGCTCTTTTTTTAAAATGATGATTTATATTTTCAAAAAGTAAAAGGGCATTAAGGATATTCTCTTTTGTCTCCTTCTTGCTAAAAATGTTAATCAGTGCTGTTGGTGCATTGGCAATGAGCAAGTCTTTTGTCATGGATGGATTTTTAGAGAAATTCACAAGCATTCCCAATACATGGTCTTTAGTTTCTCCACTTCCCATAGCCAACAAACGGAGAAATTCTGAAATATAATTGGTAACCATATGCTGATATTCACTAGTAATAGTCAGGTGTCTTATCAATCTTAGTCCAGCTACTTGCACATTTGAATTTAAGGGATAGGTGACAGTATCTTCACATACTTGACTTAAATATGTCTTAACCTTTCTGTGGTTTTCAGCAGCAACTGAGATGTTATTCAAAGCATTTAAAGCCTTTTGCCGGACAGTAGGGTGGGGATTACTCAGTAAGCTTTGGATAACCGAAATTCCACCTATATTCCGATCAATTTCCTGGGGATAAGGATAATCAGCACTGTTATACAGTGCATTCGTGGCTATTTCATGAACAGAAGGATCTTCAGTCATTTCAATCATGCAAATGAGTTTTTCAAGATCTTCCGGGTCCAGATTAGCATCACGTCTACAGCGGCAGTTGCAGGAATGCACCTTGTCTCCGGCACTGGCTTGCTTTCTGAAGCTATCTTCACCTGGAAAGCTGCTTTGGTGTAATAGCTTGCTTTCTGAACAAACTATGGTTCCATCCCATACACCCATTCCTGCCCCAGGGACCATGGATGGATAAATGTCGCTGGGTTCAGCTGACCTTTTGGCTTTCACCTGAGATGTAGATTCACCACCGTCACATCTGTTTTCATTACCAGTACAGAACCAAGACCGTATGTCAACTCCATCAGCAGCAGCAAACTTATCTTTAGTGCTGGCCTTATCCCCAGTCCCAGATTCAGAAATGGCATCGTTTTCATTTGTAGATCTGAGGTCATTACTGTCCTCATTGTCAGCCCCAAACAAGTTTCTTAGACTGATCTCTTCAATACCAGGGCTGGATTCTCTACTTAGCTCCTCCTCTTCATCATCATCATCATTTACATTCGTAGAAAAAGTCCAAGACCCTAAGCCAGCCTCTACCTCTGTCCCAAGCCTGGACCCTTTAGAGGCTTCATCTCCATCCCAGGACCAAAGCTCCATTCTGGTTTCAGCCCCACCCTCTGCAACAACTCCAGCCCCAGCCTCAGCCTCAAGCTTAGACCCTTTGGTGGTTGAGTCTTCATTCCAAAACCAAAACCCCATCCTGGCCTCAGCCCCTGTCTCGGCCACGACTCCAGTCCCAGCCTCAGTCTCAGTCCCAAGTCTAGACCCTTTAGAGGCTGCATCTCCATCCCAGGACCAAAATCCCATGCTGGTCTCAGCCACAGATTCAGACACAGCCTCAGTCCCTGCTCCAACTCCAGCCTCAGCCTCAGCCCCAAGCCTAGACCCTTTAGAGGCTGCATCTCCATCCCAGAACCAAAATCCCATGCTGGTCTCAGTCACAGCTTTGGCTTCTGCTCCTGCCCCTGCCCCTGCCCCTGCCCCTGCCCCTGCCCCAATTCCAGCCTCAGCCTCTGCCTCAACTCCAAGCTTAGACCCTTTAGAGGCTGCATCTCCATCCCAGAACCAAAATCCCATGCTATTCTCAGTCCCAGCTTCGGCCTCAGCCCCTCCCCCAACTCCAGCCTCTGCCTCAGCCCCAAGCCTAGACCCTTTAGTGGCTGCATCTCCATCCCAGGACCAAAACCCCATTCCGGCTTCTGACCCAGCACCTGCCTCAGCTCTAGGAGCAGCCTCAGCACCAGTCTCAGACTCAGCGGCAGCCACAGCTGCTGCCCCAGCCTCTGCCCTAGTCTCCACTCCCACCTCTGCCACAGGCTCTGTCTCCACTCCAGCCTCAGGCCCAGCTCCAGCCTCAGTTCCAACCTTGGCCTCTGTGTCAACATCAGCCTCAGCTCCAGTCACGGTGGCAGCCTCACCTCCAACACATGCGTCTGTCAAAGCTGTCTCCTCAGATCTGGTCCAGGACTCGGTACTTGGCTTCTTTTCATTCGTCAACCCAGAACTAGTGATGCTTTCTTCCCTAGTCCCTGACGTGGTGGAGTCACTGGTCTCATCTTTAAAACCAGCTACAGGCAAAATAGTAGCCTCCTCTGTCCAGCACCAAGACCCTATAAAGGCCTCACTCCCAGGCCCAAACCAAAATCCTTCATTGGCCTCTACCTCAGCACTGACAAGGAATCTCCCACTGGCCTGGTCTTGAGTATCTAGCCTAGATCCTCCACTGGCTTCATTACTAGACCTAGATCCAGGCCAAGATTCTCCACTAGGCTGGTTCCCAGCACCAGGCCAAGAGCTTCCTCCACATGCTTGATCTTCAAATCCAGATTTAGTCTGATCCACAGACCCAACCCAGGACCCTCCAACAACATGACCACCAGCTCCACCCCAGGAAACTCCTCCACTAGACTGATCCTCAGACACAGCTGGCCTGGACCCTGCAGTGGTCTGGTCCCCAGCACCAGTCCAGAATCCTCCCATGGCCTGATCCTCAAATCCAGGTTTGGAACAGCCACCAACCTGATCACCAGTCCATGACACACCACTGACCTGAGTCCCAGTGCCAAGCCAGGACCCGCTACTAGACTGGTTCACCGGCACTGGCTTCGACCCTCCAACATCCTGACCACTGGCCCCACTCCAGGAGCCTCCTCCGATGGTCTGACTCGAAGTGTAAGCGCAGTACCATCCACCGGTCTGATCTCCAGGGCCAGGCCAAGACTCTGCATTGGACTGGTCCCTGGACCCCATCCTAGATTCTCCACCAGACTGGTCCCCAGAGACAGCCCAGCATCCTCCTCCCCTGGACTGATCTACTCCACTAGCAGTCAGTTCTCCAGACCCAGGCTGAGATTCTGCATTGGCCTGGTCCAAAGGCCCAACCAAGAACCCTCCACTGAGTTGGTCTCCAGAATTTGCCCATGATCTTCCAGCAGACTGATCCTCAGGCACTGACTTGGACCCTCCAGTGGCTTGGCCAATAGTGCCAGTCCAAGACCCTTCATCACTGGTCTGGTTCTCAAAACCAGGTTTGGATCCACCATCAGACTGATCACCAGTCCCAGTCCAGGACTGGTTCCTAGCGCCAGCCCAAGACCCACTAGACTGGTCTGCAGTCCCTGATGTAGATACGCCACCAGCCTGGTCCCCAGTGTCAGGCCAGGCTGCACTACCAGATGGATCTACGGTCCCAAGCCTGGATGCTGCACTGGCTTGGTCTGTGGTCTCAGCCCAAGACCTTCCATTGGACTGATCCTCGGGTCCCAACCTGGACTCTCCACTGGGCTGGACAACAGCTCCAGCCCAGGTCGCCTTTTCACTGGCCTGATCTTCAAACCTTGGCTTGGCCTCACCACCAGCCTGATCAACAGTCCCTGTCCAGGCCACCGCATTGGTCTGGTCTACAGCCCCAGTCCAGTATCCAATACTAACTATGTTGCCAGCTCCAGCCCAAGACACTCCACCAGCCTGGTTATCAGCCACAGTCCAGGTCCCAGTAGCCTGGTCCACAACCCAGGACACTCCACTGGCCTGGACTGCAGGCCATGACCCATCACTGACCTGACTCACAGCCCAGGGCCCTGCAATAGCCTGGTTTCCAGAGACAACCCAAGAACCTGCACTGATCTGGTTCTCGGCCCCAGTCCAGGAACCTCCACTGGCCTTGTCCCCAACCCAGGCCCCCTCATTAGCCTGAGCTCCTGCCCAGAGACCTCCACTGGCCTGGTCACCAGCACTCACCCAGGACCCAAGAGCAACCTCGTTCTCAGGCCTAGCCCCAGTCCAGGACTTGATGCTCGTTTCATCGCAAGCCACGGCCCAGGAACTAACAACACCAGACTTATCATTAGCCCCAGTCCAGGGTCCAACACTGGCTGCATTCTCCTCCTCGGTCCAGGACACACTATTCTCCCAGTCTCCATCTATGGTCTGAAATCTAAATTTGATCCACCGCTCAGCAGCAATCCAGTCCTCGACACCAATCCCATTCCAGTAATAATCGTGCATGTTAGGCTGAGCAGCTACCACGCTCACCATTTCTGCGGTAGGCACAGCACCTGCAACCGGCCTCGCATAGATCTTATTGTCTGCAGGGGCTGCTACCTGCAAACTGGACACACCCTTATCCCTAGCTCCAAGCAGGGCTCCATTCTGGGAACTGACCACAGCCTGGGGCTGAGCAGAGCTCCTCATCCCTGTTTTGGCTCCTGATTTAGTGCTAGCATTGGACCTAATCTTATTCCTGGCACCCAGCAAAGGTTCATTCTGGGAACTGACCACAGCCTGGGACTGGGCAGAGCCCCTTGCACCCAACCCAGCCTCTGCTTTAGGCACCATGTTGGAATTACCCCTGACCTTATTTCTGGCACCAAGCAAGGCCTCAGCCTGGGAAGAAGCCAAAGCCAGTATTGTACTTGCCCCCGAATCTGCCTTAGGCACAGAATTGGAATTGCCCTTGACCTTATTTCTGGCACCAAGCAAGGCCTCAGCCTGGGGTTGAACAGAGTCCATTGTAGTTGACCCAGCTTCTGTCTTAGGCACGGCATTAGAATTACCCTTGGCCTTACTCTTGGAACCAGGTAAGGTCTCACCCTGGGAATTGGCCACAGCCTTGGCCTGGACAGAGCCCACTGTACCTGCCCCAGCATCTGGTTTAGATACAGCACTAGAATTTCCTTTGACCTTAGTCTTGGTACCAGTCAAGGCACTACCCTGGGAAATGGCCACAGACTGGGGACAGGCACCCACCCCAGCCTCTGCCTTAGGCACAATGTTGGGATTGCTCTTAACCTTATTCTTGGCACCAGGTAAGGCCTCACTGTGGGAACTGGCTGCAGTCTGGGACTGGGCAGAACCCGTAGTATCTGGCCCAGCCCCTGCTTTAGGCACAGAATTACGATTACCCTTGACCTTATTCTTGGCACCAGGTGCGGTCTCACCCTGGAAACTAGTCACAACATTAGTCTGGGGAGAGCCTGCTGTAGCTGTCCCAATCTCTGCCTTAGGTGTAGGGTTTGGATTGCCCTTGGCCTTATTCTTAGTACCAGGCAAGGCCTCATTTTGGCAATTGACCACAGGCTGCGACTGACCACAAGCTTTCTGGTCTGCCTTCACCCCTGCTTTAGAAACGGCATTAGAGTCACTTTTGCTATCAACCTTGGAATCAGACAAGGCCTCGGCTTGGGTTTTGGTCCCAGCTTGAGGCTGTGCACAGGTTTTCATGTCCGTCGCAGCTCCCGCTTTACACTTGGCTTTGGCTTTGCCTCTAGCCTTACCTTTAGTATTAGGTAAGGCTTCACCCTGGTTCTGGGCCACAGTCTGAGCTCCTTCCTTAGGTACGGTATTGGCATTGTCCTTAGCCTTGATTTTGTCATCAGGCAAGTCATCACCCTGAACATTGGCCACAGGCTCGGGCTGAGTACAAAAAGCCACATCTATACTAGTCTCTGCCTTGGCCACGTCATTGGTATCACTTCTGGTTTTATCCCCGGTATCAGGCAAGGCATCAGTCTGCAAATTGTTTTTTGTGTTTGCCTTGGCCCCAGCTTTAGCCGTGGCATTGGTATTACCTTTGCCCTTAACCTTGGCATCAGGCAAGGCTTCAGTCTGATCACTGGTTAGAGCTTGAGGATCTGTATCAGTTATGTCTGCACCAGTCATTGTCTTAAATACAACACTGGCATCTTCTCTGCCATCGATCACGGCACCAAGCGTTGCCTCAGCCTGTATTGTGGCCACAGTCTCAGGCTGTATTATACAGGCTCTCATATCTGCCTCCGCTTCACAAATGTCATTTGGATTATCACAAGCATCATCCCTTGCCCCTGGCGAGGATTCAGCCAGAATGTTGGCAACAGCATGAGGCTGAGAAGAAGCCTTTGTATCTACCCCAGAGCCTGCCTTAGATGCAGCTTTGAGATTTCCCTCGTCATCAGCCTCATCAACGATCACCTCATCGTTTTGGATTATGGCCACAGTCTGAGGCTGCGCATAGGACTTCACGTCCACTCCAGCCACTATGAGGGGCATATCATGGGGATGTCCATCATTGTCAACTGTGGCATCAAGTCTAGCCTCAGAGTGAGTCCTAGTCACGCTCACAGGCTCTTCCAGTGCTCTTATCGTGGCTTCTGCCACGATTCCAGTCTCATTCATGGTTCCAATCTTGACTACTTCCTTGGTCACTGCCAAGACCTCACTCTGTGACACTGTTACTCTGTTAATCTCTGTCTCTTTTTCAGTGAATGTACAAGCTTCTGCTTTGGTCTGGGTCATTGCTTCTTTCTTGACCTCTGCCCTGTCAGCCATTGCCCAAGCGTTAGCTTTGGTCTGAGTCACTGCCTCTTTCTTGCCTACTTCCTCAGTCTCAGCATCAGTTTGTGTGACTGCCTCTTTCATGGTCACCTCCTTGGCTTGGACTGTGGCTTCAGTGAAAGTCACTACCTCTGTCATGACCATTGCTTCCACCAAGGAACTGGTCCCAGAATGAGTCTCTATCTCTTCCTCAAGCATTGTCTTGGCCTGACAGTTGATATTGGGTCTAACTAGAATAGGGATCTCGGTGTCTACTTCAGCCACGGGCTCACCTCCTTCTCCAATTCCTGGTTCAGTCATGGCTCTAGTCTCAGTTTCTGCTCCAGCCATGGCTTCATCTGTGGCCAAGGTCTGGTTCTGTACCCCAACCACACTCTCCATCTCGATTCTGGACCCATTTCTGGCAAATCTGCTCACACTCTGAGTTCTTCCCTTGGTTAATCTGTAAATGCAGTAACAGGTACCAGCCCAGATCACTAGTCCTGCAGTTGCCCAGCCCACGTCTATAACGCGGCCCATGTAATCACTCTTGCTAAGGCAAGAGCAATGTATGAGAGGGCTTACTCAGGCTAGGAAAGAGGGTGGTGTGTCTGGGCAATGGTGCTTAACCCCTTAAAGGCCAGTAGAGCTGCCACCGGAAGTAGACCTAGAAGTGGAAGAAGGAAATGAATTTAACCATCTCTTCTAAGTCTACTGCATTATACAGATAGATAGAAACAGGAACTGGAAAGCATAGAAACAATGTACTTGTTGGGAGAAGAGGAAGATCAACCAACTTTTCATCACTTATTTCATTTCTCCTACCCTCCCCAGTGCCCAGCTATTTTCATATGCAAAATAAATTGTGTCAAGGATGGCAGAAGGGTCAGTGATGAATGGATGAAGAACAGAAACTCCCAGAACTAGAGTTTTAAGGGATCTATTCTGGTTGCCGTTATGCCTGGTTCCCACTCATACGAACCTGGAATGAATGAGGACGCTCCTTCTTCTATCCTTCCGCTTGGTGAAACACCCTAAAGCATACGTTTAGACCTAGAGAAAGGGCAGACAAAGGGAGAGATCTAGATGAGTTTGTTTTTCATGCAGCAGCATATTATTAGCAATTTACTCCCTCAGTTTACCCATTGTCCTTGGGTGCTAGCAGAGTCTTTGCCATATACCACAATCAAGGCAAGGGTTTGGGGTAAATATCAGGAATGGCGAGAAAGATGGCTGTGAAAAAGAAGAAAAAGCTCCTCCAGCTCGTCGTCTGTGGAATGCACACTGGTCTCCACTAACACACATCCGAGGCAGACCTAGACAATCCCACCCTCTTACCAGTTATACTGATCAGAAAGAATTTCTTCTTTGCTTCCTTGCTTCCGATGATCTCAGACTCTGAAGCAGACATGCAGGAGGATCTATAGGCAAGTAGATAAGCAGGAGCTAATGAAGACTGTGTTCTTAGCAGAACAGACAAGCACCCTAATTCTTAGCTCCAGTGTCTGCATCGCCAGGGTCCTGGTCCATTTTAACAATGTATCCGGTCTTGTGATCCCATCTCCAGCCTTCTTTGTCACAGCCCAGGCCGACCTCCCTCAAATACTCCCACCATTTGCTTTACTGCAATTAACAGGTTGTGTTGCAGCATTGTAGAAAGCAGCCATGTGGAGACAAGACAGAAGTGGCAGCCACTGAAGCCCTTTCAAGCTCAGCCCACCCTCTTTTGTCATCCCCAGCCACTACCCACCTTCATACCAACCTCCATACTTCCAAAACCGTCTCCCCCTCTTTCCTTTGCTTTCAGGAATAAAAAGCCCTACTTCAAACATGAAAAGCCCTGGGAAGAGACAAAGAAAAGGGAGAGGGTGAGTGCTTAGTGCTTTTGATAGCCTAGATGAAACATCTGTGTCCCCCAGTCCTGCCTTTCAGCATTTAGAGACTCAGGCATAACCTAGGGCTTCACCTACACTGAAATAAATAGCACAGAGAGGGAGAAAGGAAAAGGAAAAGGGGGGAAAGAAAATTTATTTTTAAACCACCTGTAGGATTCTAGGTCTTTCCTAAAAAGTCCACCATTTCCTTTATCAAGATGGCCAGGTAGGCATGACTATCTGGAAATTGGAGGATGGCGGAAGAGATGGAGGCCCCAGATCCCATGATTCTTCAATCATAGCCTGCCATCTGCTTCCCTGAAAGCCATCCCTAGGAGTCTCAGCACACGATACAAGGTGTGGAGGAGGGCTCTTGCTTCTGCAAAATCATTATCCCATCCCCCAAAGGCTATATCAAACAATAGTACCATCATTTTACACAATAATTTCCATTTTTCAATATCATCTGACACAAATCAAAATAATCTATAATACAGTTTTGTCCTTATTGGTATTCACCACAGAATTTAAGTGAAAAGCCTGAAGCCCGATAAGGAAACAAAGCTTAGGTAAAGTTCTCAGGCTAGCCCCACCCCACATCCTAATTGCATATAAATACAATATATTCAAATACATATATATGCACACACAAATATAATAGTGCCTACGTGGCTGCATAGAATCCATACAGAACTTCAATGGTTCAGTATTGGTGCTCACACTAACCTCCATTGATCCTGTGCAGTTCTCTTCTCTCCGTCTCCGTTTTTCCCTCGCCTCAACCACAAACAGTGCCACACCGAACTATTGTCCAAAAGGAGAGAGTAAAGGCACTGAGTGCTTAGGCCAGCACCAAGGCCATGCATCCCAACAGTCTCCTTTTTGGAATCCGGTTGTCAAAGGTCCCTCCCCTCGCTCTGAGACACCACCCCTACCGAGCCCGCCGTCCAGGCACTAAGGCCCACCATTTTCTCAGCAAATGCCACGGTGGCGCGCGTCCCTCCTCTGAAAGGAGCAGGAAGCCCGCGGACATGTGCGGGCGCCCATTGATGGAGTTAATTAAAGAGGATGGACATCTCCCTCTGTATTTCCCTCTAGAGACTCTCCCCACCAGCGGCCCTGTCAAAGCACAGAGTTCCCTTGCGCAGATTCAGCCAGGGGCTGGGGGACGCGGGAGAATCGGAGGGGAAGGCTCCTTGAACTTGATCCAGCATGGACACCCCCCTCCTCAATCCATCTCCGATGCGCCGCCGAATCCGGAGGCTGCGGTTAGCGGGGCCGTGGCGCAGCGGCCCCGGGAACCTTACCTGATCAGCTCGCCCCGGGCCCGATGCCAGCCCGCCGCGCGCAGGGCAGCGGGGAGCTGGTAGCCAGACGCGAGTGACGACTGCACCCAAGGCTGCGTCGCTCTGCAGCTCCAGGTCACGTGAGGGCCGCACGTCATCGCTCGCCCTCCTCCCCACAACCCCCCACTGGTCGGAAGGCAGTCAACAGGACCCCCATCAGCACGCACAAGCACCCCCCCTCCTCGGGTCCAGGCGCGGAGCCCCAGTGCGCCCCGCCCTGTCACTCATCTCCGCGCTCTCCAATCTGAGCGCCCACAAGTGTCATCACCATCTAGCGGTTGGAGTTTACCAGTCCCTGGTTACTAGGAAGGGTCTGTACCCCCACCCACTCTCAGGCCTTGGCTGTAGCATTTTCTGCATCTTTGAGGAATCCTTTCTTTTCCTCTTAGGCTACAATGCCAACGCTCCCCATCCTCTCTCTATACAACCTGCCTCCCTTAGTAACAACCCCACCACCAAATCGCCTAGAGACAGGAAAACCGTGCAACTAAAGTCTTCACTTTCTTTGTCTGTATTCCTTTTTCTGTTAACGTCATTTTCTCCCCGTGATGGGAAAATACAGTAAGGACATTTTCATTTACCATGAAAATATTCAGTTTGTAAAAAATTTAAAGACTCATCCGTTTACACAATTTTATGACACTTAAAAAATGCTTCCTTGTTGCTATAAACGACTTCTGAGCTTTGAAACAGATGCAATTACTGACATTTTAAATACAATTTTTTCCTAAACAAAGCCAGCCCGTTTTTCAATGCAATTGGCAAATTAATCTTGAAAAAGATGTATGACTTTCAAGACTTGATATTTTTACAGAAATAATTGAAAGCTTTTGAAATTTTCTCTGTACTTACTTACCTTTGCCTATCAGACACCTGAGTGCTTCTTCACGGAGGACCCTGGATAATTACAAAAGACCAAACTCGGTTGAAGCCAGTGCCTTACATACTAGTGACTGACTTCAAAGGTTAACCTGTTTTGTAGCCCTTAATGGGCTTTTTTTTTTGGATTTTTACATCAGTCTCACCAAACCCACAAAAGGAGCAACTGCTGTCACATAGATAGAAAGGAGGATTAACAGGTGGAATTTTTATCCTATCGTGGCACTGGTGAGGTCTCCCCAGGTTCTGCCATTTCTGTTCTGTCTGTCACCGTGTTGGTGGCGATCGTTCAGCAGTTTCCAGGGCATGAAGGTCTGCGGATGACTGCATATTTGTTAGAACACCATGGCCGTGAGTGTTCTTTCCCCCCTCACCAATGGGAGAACAAAGTCCAGGAATCCAAGCAGTCCCCAAGAAAGGCTTTCCCCCCTGCCTTCCTAAATAACTTTAGTGCGCCACCCTCACAAAACCCAGAACTAAGGAACAAAATATGCAGGAGAGTCCCCAGGCGCCCACCTGTTTCCACCGGGGAATCATACTCCAAATATAAATGTCCAGGCAGTCTCCTTCTTAGAGTGTTGAAATACGACACCCCAGCTTGAGGCCCTCCCTGGTGAGGGGCCCCTGTTTGGAGGCAGCCCTTTCAAGAGGTGAGCCAAAGAGCTCATAATGCCTGAAGACATTACTAATGGATTTTCAGAACTCAAAATTTACTTTCTCTACCGACGAAAAGAATTCATTGATTGATTAACATAAAAACTTAAATCTGTGTTCATGTTTTAAAAGAAGCATAGCATTAGATGGCAAAAGAGTGTAATTTAAATATCTTTACAAATCATTAATAAAATAACCCAAATAGAAAAAAATGCCAAAAACTGAAACAGATTTGTTCACAAAGGAGGAATAAAAAGGTGAAAATATCCAACAAACATATATAAAGATGCTTGTTTTTAAAAATATGTGAATCAAAACAGCTGTGACTTACTGTGTTTCAGCTATGATGTCTAAATTTAGAAATTCAATAATACTATCGAATGTTTTATGTGAATATGGAAATTTCTATACTCTGTTGGAGGTGGATATTCTATTTCGATCTTTTTATGGAGGATAATTTGGTAAAATCTATTAAACAATAAATATAACAGCCTACAATTCTTTCCTGTGGTAATTCTATTCTCTGGTATTTAGTTACATGTATCCTTACAGAATGACATTGGTATACCCTGCTACACCCGACTATGATATTCCTTGTAGTTACTATTATTAAAGAAATAAAAAATGTACAATGGGCTGGAGAGTTGGCTCAGCAGTTAAGAGCACTTACTGCTTTCCCAGAGGATCTGAATTCAGTTTGTAACTCCCACATCATGTGACTCACACATCCAGAAGACTCACCGCCCTCTTCTGGCCTCCAAAGACATGGGCACACACATGGCATGCCCCCACATAAACACACACACACGTTTAAAAGAATCATGAGTTAGAGAGATGGCTCAGTAGTTAAGAGCACTGGCTGTACTAGGCATAGTATCCCCCGCCTTTAATCCCAACACTCAGGAGGCAGAGGCAGGTGGATCTCTGTGAGTTTGAGACCAGCCTGGTCTACAAAGAGAGTTCCAGGACAGCCAGGGCTGTGATACAGAGAAACCCTGTCTTGAAAAACCAAAAAAAGAGCACTGGCTGATCTTCCAGAAGACCAGGGTTCTATTGCCACCACCCACACGGGGGCTCACAACTGTATGTAACTCCAGTTCCGGGGATCTGACTCCCTCACACAGACATAGATGCAGGCAAAACAATCAAATCTCATGAAAATAAAAATAAGTAAATCATTTTAAAAGTACCAAATAGGGGAGAGATTAAGAAACTTATGATAGATTTTTATATTGTGGATTTTTTTAAAGACAAGTCTCGTATGCTGAGGGAACAATGGAACTAATTCTATTGTTTACTGTTTATTTCTTATAAGTACAAGTAAATAATTTTCCCTTATTTATTTTTTTTATTCCTTTTGAGATAGGATCTTACTCTGTAGGCCAGGCTGGTCAAAAACTCATATCAATCCTCCTGCCACAGTACTCCAAATGTTGGAATTTTAGGTTGTACCATTATGCTTAACTCTGCTTTCTACTTTTTTGAGACAGGCTCTTACTACGTAGGTCAAGCTAGTCTCAAATTCATGACTTTTTGGTCTCAACTTCCTGATCTGGAATTCCAGACATGTGTTACCACAGCCAGCTTAATTTGCATTTATTATCTATTGTCCTGACCACCACTTCATATGCTAGCTGATCATTTCCACTTCCTGTCTGAAAATGTTACTCATGTCTTTCTCTGTTCACCTACATTTTCTCATCGATTGTAGCACTTGCACATTTTTGTCTATTAGTTATTGTGCTGTTATGCAGGATGTACATATTCTCTCATTCTGTCACTGTCATCTTAATTTTATAGCCCGTTTGACATTTGATGATCAAATACTTAAACTGTCTCCTGTGTGGCTCCTAGCACTGTATATGCACACCTAGACGTCAGCACCATTCACAAAAAGCAGTCCATTACTGCCCCAACTAACTTTAAAAGATGATGTATGTGAAATCCTCATTTGTGGCCAGATCTGTTTCGCTGGATTTTGTGTTCCACTGATATATGTATCTCTTACTACCTTACAATTGGTGAAGATTCCTAGCAAGTGTTGGTGTCTGGAAAAATCTTCAAATATTATGCGTTTTGGGGACAAAGTCTTACCATATACTTTTGGCTGGTGTTAAACTTAGACATCTGCCCTTCTCTGCCTCCCAAATGCTGAGACTAAAGGGCTGCACCACATGCCAAGCGTAGGTAGTTAATATAGTCACCTCCTCAAGCATTTATCAAAGAAGTCAGCTAAAGTCTTCTCTTTTAGCTATTTGAAATGCACAATGCATCATTGTTACCTACAGTCGGTCTAATGTTCAAGCATACATTACCAGGGTTTATTTCTCCTATCTATGTAACATTATACTGCTTGGCCAACCCCTGTCTATCTTGACCAACCCTGTCCTATCTAATTGTTCCTC
This sequence comes from Ellobius talpinus, assembly GCA_001685095.1. Classification (NCBI taxonomy): domain Eukaryota; kingdom Metazoa; phylum Chordata; class Mammalia; order Rodentia; family Cricetidae; genus Ellobius; species Ellobius talpinus. The sequence continues at coordinate 29,758 of LOJH01018031.1, forward strand.
GGCCACAAGTAAACATTGTTTTACTCTCAGCTTACAAAAGAAACTGTTTAATTAGGGGTTTGCTTACAGTTACAAGAATTAGTAGTGAAATTCTGTATATTACTTAGGAAACCAGTATGCATGGTCCTGTAAAAACCTAAAAAATGGTATTTATCAATCTCTTACACAAGGCAAGGGCGTTATAGGAATATTTTTATCTTTCTGTTAAAAATAGCAAGTACAATTTGACAGTACTATAACAGCTTATGCCCCAAGCACTGAAAATAAGGAATACAGAAGAGAGCTAAAGCACCTGCTTACCAATATCTTAAAAGGTACATTTACAGTCGGGTGGTCGTGGCACACGTCTTTAATCCCAGCACTTGGGAGGCAGAGGCAGGTGAGTCTCTGTGAGTTCGAGGCCAACCTGGTCTACAAGAGCTAGTTCCAGGACAAGCTCCAAAGCCACAGAGAAACCCTGTCTTGAAAAACCCAAAATAAAGGTTACTTTTATTTACTTTATATTTTTTAGATTTATTTATTATATGTGTGTATGTGTATTTTGTCTGTAGGTATGTATGTATGTGTACCATGTGCATGCCCAAAACCTGAGGATGTGGGAATCAGGCACATGGTTCTCTAGAACTCAGTTTACAGATGGTTCCGAGCTGTCATGTGGGTGCTGGGAACTGCACCTGGGTCCTCTGCAAAAGCAGTAGGTGCTCTTAATCACTAAGCCATCTCTCTAGCTCTTTGTTTATTTTTTATGTGTATATGTTCGTGTGAGGCTTCTATGGCATATTTGTGGAGGCCAGAGGACAGCTTGCAGGAGTTGTTTTTCCTCTTCTACCATGCGTGCTTCAACAGTGGAGCTCAAGTCAGCAGGCTTGGCGGTGACTACCTTTACCTAAGCCAGCTCACAGACCTGCCTTACTCTGTTAGAAAGGTAAGAAACAGGATAAGGCTTGAGACTGTATCAAAACCTGACTATCTGATGTAACAATGCTCAATCAAGATGCTACTTCTAGGGCTAGAGAGATGGCTCAGTGGTTAAGAGCAGTGACTGTTCTTCCAGTAGGACCTGAGTTCAATTCCCAGCATCTATATGGCAGCTCACAACTGTTTGTAATCCAGCTCTGTGTGATTTGGAATCCTTAAACAGACATACATGCAGGTAAAACACCAATGCATATTTTAAAAAATGAATCATTAAAAAAGATGTCATTTCTATCATTTAGTCTAATAGGTGTAAATAATTTTTTGCATGGTATACTAAATGTTCTAATTATTTTTTAAAGGAGGGTGGCCAGAGAGACGGCTCCGAAGTTAGGAGCACTGGCTGTTCTAGAGGACCAAGACTCAATTCCCAATTCCCCCATGGTGATTCACAACTACACTAAACAGCATTCTCAGGTGCTCTGACACCCTCTTCTGGCTTCCACCAGGACCAGACATGCACATGGAGCACAGTCATACATGTAGACAAAACACCCACACACATAGAACAAACAAATAAATAAAATGTAAGTTAAAAAAGAGGAAGTGGGGGAAAACGAATTAAAAATATAATTACCTAAAATTTCAACTATTTGATATATTCAGTATATCTCCCCCAAATGAAATCAGTATCTAAAAGAGGCTACCTCCATGTTTGTTGCAGAACTACTCAGAATAGTGACGATACAAAATCAAGCTAAGCAGCCATCAAAGGATATATGAGTAAAAGTCTGATAAATATAGGCCAAACATTATTATTCAATGATAAAAAAGGATTTTGTCTGAGGCTAGCCTGATGGTCTACAGAGCTAGTTCCGGGACAGCCAGGGCTACACAAAGAAACCCTCTTGATGTGGGATGTCCTCTGTATGCTGCGAATAAATGTTGCTTTTATTAGTTAATGAATAAAGCTGCTTTAGCCTATGACAGGGAAAAATATAGCTAGGAAAGTTATACTGAATACAGGGAAAAAGAAGGTGGTGTCAAGAGGGACACCAGCAGCCACCAGAGGAGTAAGATGGCAGAGCATTACTGGTAAGCCACAGGGCATGTGGCTGTATCCAGATTATTAGAAATGGGATAATTAATATGTAGAGTCAGCCAATAAGAAGCCTGAGCCATCAGCCAAACAATTATAATTAATATTAAGCCTCCGAATGATTGTTTCATAAACAGCTGTGTGGACCAGCAAGTAGCAGAGAAACCGGCCCAGTGGGACTGGACAGGACAGAAACACCTCCAGTTATACCCTCTCTCAAAAAATAGAAAGAAAGAGAGAGAGAGAGAGAGAGAGAGAGAGAGAGAGA